>VZTT01055071.1:14359-71864 GCA_013400855.1 Buphagus erythrorhynchus | reverse complement strand
CCTCCCTCCACATTTACACTGAAGCTGAGCAACTCCTTCTTTCTTATGAAGCTTCCAGACACGTGTCCCATCAGAAGCACAGAGGCACTGGACCTCCAGCTCAGGTGCCTCATCCGGGGCAGCCCCTGTGTGCTCTCCCCAGGCAATGCTCTGCCTGTCCAGGGAGACCTTGGGGCACCAGGGCAACACAAGGTGGGGTAGAAAGACACAACCACAGGGGCCCCCCAGTCGTCCTGCCTGATGTGTTCCAGATGATGCTGACGTGCCACTGCTCAGGGGAAGGATGGAGGAGCTGGCGGGGGATGCCAGATGGGGAGTGAAGGAAAGGGGAAGCACCTGACAGCAGAGTGCAGGATGGAGGGGAGCAGGGTTCAGGAGGCACAGAGATAGACAGGAGTGGAGTTCAGGGTGGGCAGATCAGAGAGTGCAGGCTGACAGTGTAGGATGGGGGCACAGGATGGGGATGCAGAATGGGGGTGTCGAGGAGGAGGTATAGGATGAGACACGGGAAGGGGTCTGCCCAGAGTGGAGTGACACAAGATGGAGGGGAAAGATCAGTGGTGAGGGATAGAGGAACAGGATCGCCCCCCACCCCTGCCCCCTACCATTTGCACCACCTCACCTTGAAGAGCGCGTAGTGCAGGTACTGGTAGGGCTGGCGGCGCTGGAAGTCGCGCAGGGTCTGCGCCGGCGGGTAGCGCAGCTGGAACACGGGCAGCTCACGCTTGCAGGAGCGCAGGCAGCCGGCGCGGAGCAGCAGCCCCTCGAAGAGCCGCAACTCCCGCTCCCACTCCCACGCGGGGTCCCACTCCCCGCGGGGCTCCTCGGCGGGATCCTCCCCCGCGGGAGGCTCCCCGGCGCAGCGGCGGTGGCAATGCGCCTCGCTGTCCCGCAGCAGCCTGTGGAGCCGCAGACTGGCCTCCAGCCCCTGAGCGCTCTCCGCCCATTGCGCGTCCGCGTACTGCTCCAGCGCCCGCGCGTAGGCGTGCTGCAGCGGCTCCAGCGCGGCCGCGGGGAACCCGCGCACGCTGTACTGCTCGTACTGCGCCGCGCACAGCCCCGCCGCCAGCACCGCCAGCAGCAACGCCGGCAGCGGACGCGGTACCGGTACCGGCACCGCACCGCCCATCCCCGCTGCCGCGCACTGCCCGCGCACCGCCCCGCGCAGCGCCAGCCCCGCCGCGACCCCCGCGGAAAGGCTGCGCGCTCGGGAAGCGCTGCTCCGTGCCAGCCTCAAGGCGGGCCCGTGGGCCACCGGCACCTTGAGCGGCTTGGGGCATTGCTGCCCTACCCGGAGCTGCCGGCAAGCGAGGCACCGGCTTCCCGTGGTTTGGGATGATCGGGCTTGGAAATTTCCCCACAGAGGTGTAGAACAGTTCGCACCCCTCCTTTCCAGTGGTTGAAACCCACTACTGTAAAGGCGAAGGGGGAAGGAAGGAAATCCAAGACTGGTGAGTAGTTTCCCTGCCTCAGCGTGAGTCCCAAATTACAGTGAATGGGCTCAAGTTCCTCACCGTCTGGTTCTGCTCCACAGTGGAAAAAATGTGTGTATTTCCTAATGCTGATAGCCCAGAAGGGGACAATATCCTTCGAGACATTCATCACGCAGCTCTTACTGTCTTTTCTGGTCCTTATAAAACCCTCGGGGCCATGCTTTTACACCACTCTGCAGACGTACCCTGTCCTGAGCCACCTGCTTTGTGACATCTATGCGGAGTTCTCCCCATTTGATCTGGAAGTGCATGGTCTTTTATGTCTTCCTAGATCAACCTGAAATTAAGCCCTCGTGGAACATTATTCCTTAGACATAACAATGGTCTTTGCCTGGCAGATTATTTTATCTCCTCGAATACCCTACTTGGCTTTCTGTGCACGGTAATAGTTCAACAGGTTATGCAATTCCAAGAGGGGTTAATGGATCCATCATGATAAGTTATCTCTGCAGTTCTTGAAATCAACAGGTGTGTACTAGTATGCATTTGGGTAAAGGGTTAGTTGCTGCTAGGGCTTGAGAATACCCTACTGCAAGACTCTTTTAGTGTTACTGGTTAGATACCTGCAAGGGTCTCCTAAGAAGATGGAAAAAGTGACACTTCCACATTTAGGAATATTCCAAGAAGTTCAGGACGAAGTGCAAGCCAACTAGATCCCAACCCAAAAATTTCTAGATAGTTAGGATGTCCTGCAGGACAAAGGTGCTGTGGTGTCTAAAATGCTCCTTGGAAAGAGGACTGAGTGTGACTGAGTTTTCTGAAAGCCTGTGCTTTACCTGGACAACACAGTGCAAAGAGCTACTTGTAGGGGTGGCTGTGTTCCATCTCAAGAGGGGGAAGCTGAGGCAAACTGCAGCCTGGCTGTAGTTCCTGTGGGCAGGCTCATCCTGCTAGACCCTGTCCGTGTGCTGCTGCGAGCTGTGGGTACCTGCAGGAGGAAGGAAAACCAGTGATCACCTCCATGCCTCCCTGTTGCTCCCATATAACTGATTTCCACTTTCTCACTACAGGAGCAGCTCTGATCTCCTCTCTTTGTGCCAAGCATGCTCCATAGGAGGACAAGTCGATGCCAGCTGCGTGTCTAAGCTGTAGCCATCATTCTATTGTATTTCCAACAGAGGAGCGAACACATGGAGAGATGGAAATGGGGTGAGCAGAGAAGAGTCTGATGTGGCAGAGGACATGCAGAGACCTTCTTGTTTCCAGTCCCATACTAGCATTCCATGAAGAGGCTCTGCTGCCCAGCGACTGATTCCTATCCCTTAACTTCTATGCTCCAAGTCTACTCCACAACCGTAATTGCTCTCAATCCAGCATCTTTTGGGGAGTTTTAAGGCACAGTTTTGGCTCATTTGCTTTGGGCTCAGAGCACATCCAGTTTACTCATGTGCTCTGGCAAGAGAGCAACGTGTGCCCGGGGCTGCGCGTGATCCCGAGCTAAGCAAAGCACGGCTGTGTCTGTGGTGCCTGTCCTGGGGAGAAGAGCAAGTGCAAGGAGCCTCCCTGGCAGGAGTACACGAGCCTGATATGTGATAGCCTTCAACGACAACTGTGAAGGAAGGATTGATGGACTTGTCATAATTCACAGAACGGGGAGCTTGGGCAGGAGAAGGACTTGTACTTCTAGGAACAGGCAGGCAAAGTGGTCCATCACCCACAAGGCAAGCCAGCCACACCAGGCACTCCTGCCCTAAAGGGAGGGTGAGCATGAGCCCCCTGCACTCATCAGGGTAACAGGCAAAAGTCACCTCACTTCCAGCTTCACTGCTAACCAGTCCTTACAAAACAAGCCAATGTGCTTGCCTGAGAAACTGGAGAGAGGAAGAGGGTTTTACAACTCCTTCCCTCCACTCCTGCACCTTAACTGACAGCAAATAGTGTGAGCACCTCTTAAACATGAGACTTTTAAAGTCCCATAGCTCCTGTAGCACCCTACCCTACTGTTCCAGTGCCTTTGCAGATTTTATATTAAACCCCATAAAACAGATAAGGAAATGCATTTTTTCCCCTTTACATCCAAGGTACTAACTAAGAAAAAACTTACTTCATAGAAGCTAGAAATACTAGCAGGTTTTCAGTTGATAATGAATATCCTTTAAAGAACAAAGGAAGCCGAATAATGGAGCCTGGAGCCTGTCATGTGTAATTCTTGTTAGGAATAATTTCTGTTAGCTGTTCAGGGAAGCGCAGTTCTCAATTTCAGAGTTTAAATGGCTTAACCAGACTTTTTTACGAGGACACAGTATCTAGCAACTCTGACTGCAAAACAATGCATGTTTCTAGAGGCAAAGCATTGGCTGCTGCTCGTTGTCGATCAGTAACAATTCAGGAGCTTTTATAAAATGCAGATGTGATCTCAGTTCTTTCTCTAGGAAACAAAAACAATGAAGTTTCAGCCCGGCCTGACTAGCAAGTAATGAGTGCTGCCATCCTATCAACACAAGTTTGCCCTTTCTAGTGAAGCTCTTAAATCACACAAAAACACCTTCAGAAGTAACTAAGGTAGGTTTGTGATTCATGTCTTGATGGTGCAGGGTTTTAGAATTGCATTAGTCATCTCAGACCTAAGTAAAGAGCAGGGATTTCAAAAGCAGCATCTTATATGTGATCTGTTCCCCACTCCCTGAATCTCCACACAAATAAAGTAGATTAAAAAAAATGAAAAGAAAAATTAGATCTAAGTTTTTTTGCAGGAAAAGTGGGTCAGACATTTGAGGATTTGTGCTGTTAAAAACTTGCTGAAATCTCAGGTAAAGAAAGTACTTAACGGCCTCCTTACCTGGGCAAAACTGGTCAGGGATCTTTTAAAGTAAAGAGGTCACCTTTTTACTCATTTTATCTCAAATTGCTAAGTACCCTGGGAACAGGAGAAAATGTGTGAAGCCTTTAAATATAGAATCCCCAGTTCTTGGAAGGAAGGAGAAAGAGTCATTGATTGAGAAGGACTGGCCTTGTCATCATATAGATTTCATGTTTCCTTAGACATTCATGGGTTGCCCCCTCCCTTCCCCCCCCCCTTTTTTTTTTTTTTTTTTTTTGGACAAGAGGACACATTAAAAATAGTATACTCCTGAATCTTCTTGATCTAGGTGTGTTTACACATTGTAGGTTAGTTCAGTGAGATTCTAGAGGTGGGTGACCTATAGTGCCTAAAAATGAGCTTTTTTTAAAAAGGAAAATTGAAACTACTTTTATAATACTTGTATTTGTTAGATAAAAAGCGCATGTTGCTACAGTTTCTATTTTCTCTATGAGTCGTGCTCCACTCTGTGTAATTATCTGATAGAATGCATACTCTGCATGTGTTTTTAGTTAAAATTTCTTAAAACACGGTCTTAAAGTCTGCATATTTTCAGCCTAGTCCTTTAATAACTCACATAAAATAGCATGTGTCCGTCCTGCATGTGGGATATCTACTAAGGTATTTTCAACTATTTGGCTTAGAGATTTTGGTAGCATGTGTCAAGACTAGTATCTATTTTCTATTTTGCCATTACCTATAATAAACTAACACATATAAAGGAAAACTTCTAGCTTCATTTTTAAACTCTAAGAAATACGGTCTGCCTATGCTTAGTAGAAGGCCTATAGATGAAGTGAGATTGCTTTTTTATTTCTTGCTACTTCTCCCACAAATGATATAAGCTGAACTGGAAAACACTTTTCTGTTTAAAAAAAAAATCTATAGCATCTTTTTATTCTATTTTCACAGATTATCACAATAATCATCACATATATCCCAATATACTTCCCAAGGGCACCTGATGAGATGAGCGGTACCATACACTGCTTGCATGATTCCTTCATTTAGTGACCAAGGGATTCCTCATATGGAAGCATTTGTGATCTTGGTGATGTTTGTTGCACAGTAAGACTGATCACTGCCAGGATAACAGCCTGGACTTTGTTGGGAAGTGTGATGTAATGGGCATTCCTAGAAGTTTTTATGCAAACACCTTTTTTTCACTAGCACCCACTGGTGCATGTAGACTACTTGGAAAACAATGAAATGTTTAAGTGACCTGCTCTTTTTTTTTTTTTTTATTTCAATAACTTTTATGTCTGCTAAGGACTAGTTCTTGGTAAATTCTTCTTTGAAAGACCAAAAGTTGCTTTCAAACTTTCAAGACTTACAACTTGGCAGTGATGGGAATATGATATATGTACACTCTTAGTGAAGCTCTTCACTGCAAGTCCTGCAAAGCAGAATCTGTCCTCCAAAGACCTCACCTGGCCTGACTTTTCCAGCACTGGTACAGCAGTTCTGCTGGATCCCTAAGGAGAGCATGAGGACAGGGAGAAAATATGCCTACCACTTGTGCCTGTGGAGAGATTTAGGAAAATACTTGATGGCTGGGTCACTTATCCCTTCTGCTTCCTATAAATGCTCTGTGGCTACAGCTGTGATAAAAGGGAAATTCCAATGTATCCTTGATGCTGNCTCCAGTGGCCATCCCAGTCTGTCCCTGTCCCCGTACCCCCTCGGGACAGGTGCAGAGCCCTGGGCTGTGGCATCTCCTGGAATGCCACTGCCACAGCCCTTGTGCTGGCTGCTGTGGGGTGCTCCTCCTGGGAGGGTGACTGTATAAATAGCCAGAGCCTACTCAGCAGTCTAACCTCCCTCTGGTTTGGGTTGTAGTCACTGAGTAAAGCTGTGGTGGATGCTGTACTAGAAGCAGCAGCCACACAGAGAGTAGAGCAAGCAAAATCTCACAACATGAGAGCCAAATTAGCCAGGCTGTTTATACACTACCAACATGTTTCCCATGGCACAGCAGGACAGCAGCCAGCACTTGCAATACAACCCTTAAAATGTACCCTTTTCCCTTTTGGTGTCCACTGCAGGAGCTGAGTTGCTCCATTAGCATCCAGGGAGTGTTACTTATGGGCTGAAAAAGCTCCTTTGGAAGATCAGAAACTGCTGGGAAAGAGATGCTCAGTTTGAAAAAGTAATCCTCCTAATCCTTTGGAAAGGTAATCCTCTAGTCCGTTACCAGTGTCATTTATACAGGCACTGTCTCATGAGCCTGCTCTCTGTTGGGCACTGTCTTCATGCTCGAGTTTGGTGTTAGTAAGGCTTGCAGCAACTGAGCCAGAAGCCAGCTTATTTCCTCCCCCTGACACTCTGTTTACTGATTTATCACTTTCTTCTAGCAACAGTGTCTTAGTTTTCACTCCTGACTGTCTGCTCTGGCACATGACCGACCTGGGAGCTGGTGAGCACTGCCTCTCAGATCCTCAGCCAAAGGTCAGTAGCTGCATGGTGGCCTCTGGATTCCTCAGATACCGACCCTTGTCATGTGGGGAGGCACTAACCTTTGGCCCTGAGTAAGTGTCCTCATATCTCACCTCAGTTAGTCTGGCCTGCTATTTGATCCTGTCCGGTATAAACCCCTTTCTTTTGGCATCCTGTGAACCTAAGCCCTGTCTTGATGATTTCCAGCACGCCATCCACCTGATGCTGGGTGGGAGATACCCTGTGTGCTGCACCCAGGGCTGAGTGAGCTGTGGCAGAAGGGGCAGCTTGGGAAGAGCTGATTGTGTGTTCACAGTCCCTCCTGCCTCCCGAGGGAGCAATGGTGGTGGCTCCCTCTGTGTAGCCTCTCTTCCTCACCCAGAATAGGGATAACTACTGTGGGAGGATACTGCCTGTATCATGCAACTAAGGTGTTTCTAGAGTTTGAGGTTTGGGGGGTTTTTAACTCCTGATTCAGGGGGAGGGACTCACTGAGAGTCCCTTACTTCGAATCAGGCCCTTGGGACAGAGATAGACTCATCACCAGATCTTAGCATGTTCCAAAAACGTGAGATTTCTCTTGCCTCTTTTTAGTGCAGAACTTGGTCAGGGGTTCACCTCAGTGCACCACCAATATTCCTGCCAAATCCCATGTTTACTTGACATGTAACCTTGCACAGCTCTCTTGTGTCTATCTCAGGGCTGTACAGGCATTCTTAGTTCAGCTCTGATGAATGATCATTTTACTTCTTTGCACTGGGTAAACAGCTGTTTTCCATGTTACCTGCTTTGGGAGCCTCACTGGCACGTTGTTTCTTTCCTTGCCTCCAGCAACAAGCTGACACAAGTGACTAATTGCAGCAGGACTGAATCAGCATCTTCTTGCAGTCGGGACAGCATGACAAACACACATCATTTTCATACAGCTCACCACATGTCAAATGGCTGCAAGATAAATTAACAGGGAGCAGGCACTTGCAGTCTCTTTTCCCTATCTTTTACTATTCAAAAGAATGAAAGCAACACAGGCTTGGAGATGAGGGTCCCAAAGTGGTCAGTCCCCTTTGGCCACAGCACTTCCAGCTTCAAGTCTCTACTGGGGAATCTCTCCCTTTGAAGCACATCTCACTTGGGCAGGAGCCAATGTCACGAGGAGGAAACTATTAGCTTGTAGAGGGAAACCCACAGGTAAAATCTGAGCTCCTGCTTGATTGTGTGCTTGCAGGTATTTCCCATGGATGCTTTAAAAACAGATGATATTGTGGATTTTGCTGGTGCCACCTGCTAGTGGGCAATGCTCTGTGTCAAAAGGAACAGGGAATTTAGAAGAGTAGACTTTAAAACATCACATTGATGCATTTTAGCCTGCCTGCATGCTTTTTAAATTGTGCCAGAGTGCTTTAAAAGGCCAGATAAGCTCATGTTTGCCTGTGTTAGTCCTTGTCCTGGAGCTGGCAGCCCAGGGCAGTGCTGGTGGGAGCAGAGTGGTGCTGCCAAAAGATGCGAAGCCCCACTTGAGTGCCTGTGCTTTATGAGCAGAGGTTCTATCAGGACTGGTGGGATTTACAGCTGTGTTCAGCTCTTCATTCCACATTTCTTACCAAGGTGCTGCACACAGACCACAGGGTGGGTTTTTCCTCTCAGTGGGCTCTCAACTTGCAGTGGCCATTTCTTTTGTCTGCTTTGCAGAGAGAATTTTGTTTCCACCTTCTCCTTTTCTTCTCCCAAATTGCCACTGAAATTTTGATGTTTGCATGTACCTTGGTAGATTGAGAAATCTCCTCATGTATTGTGACACATGCTTCTCATATTCTGCCAAGCTCTACCAGTCTATTACTTCCATACCAACTTCCATGCCACCTTGCCTTTGAAACTCCATTGTCAGGTTTACTCAAGCCCATGCCCAAATATGTACATTTTATGAAAGTCTCATCCTTCTGCCCTACCCCTTTTCTATGCCTTCTGTCATCTTGTGCAATGAGGTAACATGATGTTAACCTCCCCTCTCCAAGGTGTTATGTAGCATCCCTGCAAATCAAATGGTGATGATCCAGTTTGGGATTAGGAAATAGAAAGAAGTGAAGAATTCCTTGTTTGCATAAGACTGGAAGAACTGTTGGGGCAGAGCTGAGGCTAGAACCCAGAATAAGTAATGGCACTGCCTGTCATAACAAGAAAGGGGAGCTTGCAGCAGCTTCTTTTTCTGAGATGATTTGTTAAATCTTCTGTAATTGGTTTAGTAAACGCTAATAGATGGGACACAAAACAAAATGTTCTCTTCTAGCTTTCATAGGCTGTATGGTATCTCTCACAGCCATATGGGATTAATGGTGGCTGTAGGGTAGGATTGTATCATAAAACTTTTATTAAATGTTTTAAAGCCAATTAAAGAGACATTGCCTATTTGAGCTTTCTAAGATTTTACAAAGTAAATTTTTTCCATTGTAGTCAAAGTGCCTTTGAAGTGCTAGATCCTGAAATTTTTAACCATTTAAGAAGTAAATTGCTATATATTCTCTGCTGATGCTGAGCCAATACTGTGACAGAAATTCATCTAGTTATGCACAGTACTATTGTGGGCAGACAAGGAATAAAATTCTCTAAAGCAGAATTCATTCTTCCTATCTTCCTTCATTTACAGAAGTATTTTAAATTTAATTGAAGCCTCATTAAGTGACATTTTAGACTGGAGGGTTTGGGTTCTCCTACCAATTTGGTGATGTGTCTTTCAGATAAGCCTTTCTTAAAACCCTCAAGTCTCCAAACAGAGAAATGAGACCTTTTGTGAATGTAATACTGATTATTAGAAAATCCGTATGTCTGGATTCTTGAATTTCATTAAAAACCAAGCTTCTATTTCAGGTATATAGTTCCCTTTATCATGAGGTGTAAAATGTCCCTTCTTTCCCATGGAGAACATTCAGCCTACATTTCAAGGAGCAAGCAGCCCATGACAGGAAAAGGATCTGCAGGGCTCAGTGTCTAGGGTAGAAAGGAGATGGGTGGAGGCAGTTGCAGTCATAGTTTGCTTTCCTAGCTAGCTTTGTACTTTCAGTCATGTGAGAAATATGAATCTTTTGATGGAGCTCAGGATGCACTTGGGCCCCCCCTTTTTAAGCTCACACTGCTGGGTCACAATCCAGCCTATCATCCTCCAGTACCCCAAAGTCCTCCTCAGGGCTGCTCCCTACCCCTTCATCCACCAGTCTTTGTTCATATCAGGGGTAACTCCTTTCCAGTTGTCATTATGATTAAAACTCCAGGATCCTTGATCTTTAGATATAAACCTGTCAGGGCACATCTTGGCCTGTTGCAGCATCCTCATCGTCCGAGAGGCAAAAGCATCTCTTTGTTCCCTGTAGTGCCTTGGATGTGGTCTACCTCTGTCTGTGAAAGGGCAGCAGAGGCTGGGGCAGCAATACCTTCCCCCCCAGCCCAATCCATTTCCAGGGTGCTCTTGGTGCACATCCTCAACTCTGCATCCTCAGCCTCTGTGTTGCAGAAGGTTGACACATCCCTGCAAAGTGCCTGATGATTTCCTGCACACTTGCAGGGCTGCTGTGTGTACTTTGGGGAGCCCAAAGGCTGGAGGTGAGCAGGCCTTGGCACAATGTCACCTTCCTGGTCTCACAGCTCATTGCTCACTCGCAGCTGGGACCTGACAGGCTTTTTTTGTCTCTGTTTTGTATAAATCTTCGTCACTGTAGCACTTCATCTGATGTGACTAACACGCATGGTTTTTCTCCGCTCTCTCCCCTGAGGAAGGTGGGGGGAGAATTAGTGTGGGCAGTGCAGTATTTCTGCTTCGGTCTGGTTATTTTAGAAACAAACTTAAAAACATATGTTCATTTCAGTTCGTTTATGTGACAGAGACAAGGTCGAAGAGATATGCCTGGAAAGTGTAGCTGAAACCTCCCTAAGAGCTGGGCTGTGTTCAGGGATCATGTTACACGGAGTTTATTGCAGGCTGGTATTTAAATTCACTGTAGCCTGCCCCATCATTGTATTTTAAAGATCCCTTTCTTTTACAAATTTCTTCATTTTGTCTCCTTCTCTATTTGTATTTTTTCCATTTATTTTTCTTTTCAGGACAATTTAATTTTTTGAAATACTCTCTGTTCTCCAGAAATCATCATCTACACTATAGAAACACGTTTGTATCAATCTTGATAGCCCAAATTTTCTACTCATCTAGATCCTCATTGTGTGCATGTTGTGTCCTTACTCCACAATTCCTACCTAAATTTCCAGTACTGGTGAGGTAGACTGTACCCTTGAATACTTTCGTGTTAATAAGGCAACAATTGGGATTGGCAGGACATGGTGATGGAGGATTTCCTCATGAAGAAGTGAGGATTGGCAAGTCTGGTTTTCATTTTTCATCAAAGCAAAAGGAAAGTTTTGTAAATGATGGCGGGAAGAAACCTGAGGAGGGGAGATTTCAGGAGATAAAAGCTTGTCTGTATGGGAGGGAGGTGAGGGGGCAACAGACTTCAAACCTCAGCTCAGCTGGACCTGGATGTAGAACTGAAGACCCTGCCTCTGTGAGCTTGCTGGCTGGGGCTGCTCCCCTCCTGACCAATGTTTAAAGATGTAGAAAACGAGAAGAAAAATGAGAAAACAAATGGTGATTAACTTAATCATGGGAGGAGTGCACCCGAGTGTGATGTAGGAAACAGAAGTTCAAGCCTTCGCTGAAATGTGTCACAAAAAATAATTAAATTTTCTCCTTCATGTTCTCCTCCAGTGCTGTCATCCCTGTGACTGCCAAAGCTCATCCTGCTTCTTACCAGCCATACTTTCCTTGGGGATGGGAACTTACAGCCACTCAAGTCCTTCTTCTGGGAAAAAGGTCCCATAAAATCCTTCCCAACACTTGCAAGAATGCAAATAGGGTTTGAAGATGGTTCTCATTTGATTGTACCTCTAAGCAACATCTTCTGGTCTTTTGCACAGCTACAGTTCAAAGTTTACATTGAAAAGGAGTGGGGGGGAAGGCAAATTGGGATTTTTGGGGGGGTTTGGTGAAGTCTTGCACTTTGTTACTGTGGTGATACTATGGAAACTTGATTTGTAGGTCCAGGGAGAATCTAAGGAAAAAGCTGAGATTTTTGGTAAGAGCACATAGTTTTGAGCACTCCTTTTGACTTTTCCTCCTAGAGATATTGGTGGGGATGTTGTTAATTTTAATGGGAACAAGATCAATGTATAAACTATGATAAGCCTTCACTAAATGAAAACTGGAAAATGTCTACTGAACTGCTTTTGAAATGTCTGGATGTAAGTAAAAGGGATCAGAGGCCTGTTTGTTGCTCAGAGAATATATTTGACTCTGGACTAATAAATTTTCCCAGATTTTCTTTAAAAAGTTAGATAAATGAAAGGCCAGTCCCATTTGTAAACAAGGCTGTCTGAATTTATTGTTAAGTAAAAGCATCAGGGGCTTTTGCAGTACTTTCCTCTGTGGCTGAGTGCTGGCACAGTTCCTTTTTAGAAAGCTTAGTGCATATGATTCTTTTTTATTAGAAAATAAACAGAAAAGACATGCCAATCAGTAGCTTCAAAAGATCCTTGCTGAAATATCAGTGTAAGAGCTGTGCAATAGCCTCCTGATGAAATGGGAAAGCAGACAAATTGTTTTCAGGCTCTGTGGTAGAAAATTGAAGCTCTGGCCAGCTTAGTGAAAAGTTTATTAACCTTCTGGGGAGCCTCCAGAAGTTTGCCCAACCTACACTGATTTTTTTCACTGATTCTTTGGAACCAGGTGAAAATCGGTAGTTTGAGCACTCAAACCAAACACAAAAGAGGAGAGAGGGACACTCTGAGGATGGGAAATCTTGTACAGACACCTGCAGAAACCAAAGCAGCTGTTTGCTGTGTGGCACTGGCAGGAGTGCTGTGCAGATTAGGATGAGTGGTTGCCTCACAAGCTTTTGGGTGAGGACATCCTACTCACTCTCCCCCTACCCTGTGGTTGATGTTGACAGTGCTGCCTAGTTCTGTTCACATTATCTGCCCAGACTAGAGGTCTGTGAGGCGTGTGAGCACTCTGCAATACAGCGGGAGAGATCAGCTCTGCAAAGGGACCCAGGCTGCACGAGCTCAGCAGCTGCAGAAGTGGGACTGCCTCTCCAGCTATCCCTAATTGTTTTGCCATGGCAGTGCTAGGTTCAGCATGGGCTAAGATTCTCCTCTTTGGGCAGGACCTGTAGCAGTGGTCACATCATTTCAGTGTAGTGTCTGAAGTGCTTCGTATCCCATGCCTGTGCCTCCTTCGCTTTTTATATAATGTGGCTTGTGCATGGTGTCATTTTACTAGAACAAGGCTTCTTAGGCATTGCTGTAACCAGAGATACCCTGACCTTACTGTCACATGCTGGCTATTTCTTGTGCCAAAACAAAAAGGTGAGAAAATCGAAACTAAAGGGATATAGCAATTGCCATGTATGTATTTGCATTTCTCTCTCCTGAGCCTGTAAATAATCTAGTTCGTGGCAATGTTTCTGTTTGGGGTTTCTGCCTCATTTCTGCTTGGCAAATGGAGAGGCCTGGGAGGTTTTATTTGCTTTTTTAAGGGAGAGAGAAAAAAGATAAAGGGGGTTTGACTGAGGCTGTCGTGAGGCCAGTGTAGCTGCAGCACACCAGCTGGGAGCATGGCTCACTTCACGTGTGCCTAGGAAGCCGGCCAGATTCCCAGACAGGATGGGCAACTAGCTGGGAAGAAAAGGACAGCCCAAAAGGTTATGTGGTCACATGGCTAGGTTTTCCTTGGAGTGGCCTTCAACCCCCTGTCCCCATCACCATTCCTAGGCAAGGCTATCACTCGAGGCTTATGTAAAAGAAGAGCTACTCCCTTTTAATTGAAGCTGTGTGTTTAAGCAGGTTTCCAGTAAACTAGTGCCTGTGCCTGGACTCTTACTTCAACATGAAGTGAGTTTTTTGTTTGTTTTGTTTTGGTTTTGCTTTGTTTTGTTTAACCTTTGTGTTATTTTAGTTTAAGAAAAACAATTAAGAGCAGAATGCAATTAATATAACATTTTCATGCCTCCTCCAAAAATGCACGATACAGTGTTCAAACTTGTAGAAAATCATGGTAGACAAAGCTTGATAAACTTGGTTCCTTTCCAGAAAGGTGAAGAGGAAAAGATTTTTCCTGGACC
Source organism: Buphagus erythrorhynchus (assembly GCA_013400855.1). NCBI lineage: Eukaryota > Metazoa > Chordata > Aves > Passeriformes > Sturnidae > Buphagus > Buphagus erythrorhynchus. The sequence goes on along the minus strand of VZTT01055071.1, from coordinate 57,975 downwards.
TGGTTTTTCAAATTGAACCCTAGGCAGTCTCTGTGCCTCACTGCACTCCGGCTCCTTCCTATTATATCAGTGTGTGATGCCTTATAGCAGCTCCCAAGACTTTAGCCTGTGACTGCTTAGAGAATAAAAGCATGCTTCTCTGTAGAGAAACTTAAGGACGGGAGCATGGAAAATTCTGGTATTTGAAATCTCATTTCAGTGTTCAAATTTTAGAAACATATTTCTATTAAGTAATTAAGAGTCTGTTGACACTGAATGAAAATCACAGGAACATTAGGTTGTTGTACAGGAGAGTGACTTTTTGTGTCCTACCAGCTGAGGAGACCTCATAATAGCCCAAAAGCTCTTCTGGAATTGCTGATTGAAGGGACACAGCTTTTGTGATGGCCACCTCCTGGCTCTAAGAGAGCTCGTTTCTCTGAAATTTTCTTGCCCACTCTGCCTTTGAACTAAGAAGCATGAAACCTAAGGGATGCTGTATGCCTTCCTGAGTTTTGTGTTATGCATGGATGGCTGGGCGTTGTTCACACCGAGCGTTCAGATAAGAGAGGAGCCTTTGCATGCGGTGTGTCCCCTCCGAATTGTCCCACCGGGCCACCTCGATGGCTGAATGAACAGCAGCTGTTCATTAACAGGGAACAGAGATCCGGCACTGGCCATAGGAAGTAAAAGCCCTAGAGCACACTGCAGTAGCCTTGTTCTGCCTTTACAAAGCTGCTCTCTGTTAAACTGCGGTACCGACCCTCGCTGGCGTACAAATGCCCTTCGTTAGGGTTTGCACGCTGCGTTATATGAGTCCACAGTTAAAAAGCAAACGAACAAAGCCTGCTTGTGGTAATTTACTCTAATGGCACTGGAAGTCAGTTTAATCAGGGGAAAAAAATGATTGGGGTGATTATGCTCAACTGTAGTGCTGGAAGGAGCAGGACAGCCAGGCACTGAGGTGGTGACTTCATCAGGGACTGTGAAGGAGATGGATTATTTGCAAAATCTCAGCCTGACATGGCTCTCCCAGAATGCAGCCTGCTCCTAAGACACACATCCATATATGTTTAATAAGGTGTTAGAACATAACCTGAAATGTTCATTCGCATTCCCCTGTTGTGGATCATTTTAGTGACCATCTGGTGCCCCTCTTATTTTTTTTAAAGACGCTCTTGCATCCTGCACATTACTTTCTGTTTACCCTTTGGGCCCCTGCTCAGCAGAGAGCCATGGAATGTGCTTGGTGTCCTGTCCTTTCCTAGCTCAGCAAAACACTGAAGACAGTGCGTAACGATAAGCCATCGTATTTCCGCTCCCACCTCACCAGGAGAGCCTCATCTTACCAGCTGCAAGAGCAGCCTTTGCTTGGAAGGTGGGAGAAGGATGTGAGAGTTTGTACAAACAGTACTTTTATTCCCAGGGAGATTTTTAACACTTGTTTTGGTGGCTTGCTCAGATTTGCATACTTGAGTAGAGAACAGCCTGATATCCAAGTGGTAGGAGAGAGATCTGGTCAAAGAAAAAAATAATTCCTTTCATGGGTCCAAGAGTTACTCTGACACCAAGAGCTGAAAGACTTCTCAGCTGAGCCACCATTTTCCATGTGCTAGTGCTACAATTGCAAACCTACTTGGGCTTTGCAGTGTGCAAATTCAGTTAATTTGCTTAGCTGGAAGAAAAGCAGTAACTCTACTCTTTCTGAACTGACCAGTGTGGAAGTCTGGATTTTAACCATACGAAGAGCTAGCAGCCTTGAGGAATGCCACTAGGAAGTGGAACTCAAGCAATTACACTGAACAAACAATGAGTTGCGTATATTTCTAGTATATTTGTTTGCATGGACATTATTGAGAGAGGGAAAGGAAGAGGAAGGATGGACCTGACATCAACCATATTCAGTTTAGAAGGGAATGCAGAGGAGTCTGTGGTTACAGATTTAGGAGTACATTGAGTCCATTAAAGGAACCTAGTCTAAGTGGCTGTGGGTTGTTATTTTTCACGTGGCAGCAGCCCTGCTGCTGTGCTGTGGGCACACTAAGCCAGCAGAGCTGCATCACCTCCAAGAGACAAAGGCTGAGACAGCTGAGCCCATTTCCACCAGCACCACTGCATCTCTGACCCAGCTTCTGCCAGAAGGAGTATTTTGTTGAGGGGATGGAGCAGAGATGATTCCCAGGTCCTGAGCAGGCCTTGCTGTGCTGGCACAACACTGCTCTATGAATTCTCTGACAAGACAAAAACAGCTGAACCATTTTACGTTTAGTTTGTTTAAGTGGCCTTTTGCAGTGGTGTGACTACACTGAACATTTTAGTTGTCCTTCTCTGGATATCTTTTGCTCTGTCATGTTGATGACGTTCTTACTCAATTTGCCAACATATTTTGGCTAACACTATGTTGAACTCTGCTCCAGGAGGCCTCTTTGGTTCAGGTGGCTCTACAGCTTCTCTAGGAAGCAAGTCAGGATTTTTCTGGTCAACAAGAGTGCATTTGCATTTGTTCACTATTGTTCCTCTTCCCTTATCCCTGTTTGTATTACGTTACCATTCAGGGTGTTCCTGCACTCATCCCATGTTGGTATGGTGCCCAAAAGTTGACACTCCTGTAAGTTTGTAATCTATGTGAGGTACAGAAAGTACCAGAGAGAGTGGCTAGGGATTGCTATAAAGATCTCAATGTTGTATTTCATTCTCCTAAATGAAATTCCTGCTGTAGATCCTCCTACATGCCAAAGTAAGGAATCTGTGTGAAAGTGTCTTCACTCCATGTGTGTTTATTGTCAAAGTCCTTCAGGCTTTGTTTGACTATTTTGATATGTCCAGTTTCTTATCTGATGCTCTCTGGTTACCTTTCCAATTCAGGGACAAAGTCCAAAGAGAGATTGGCATACGCTTATGGAGGGTGGCGTTGGCAGAGAAATGGTTTAGCTCTACCCCCTTTTAGATTGGAAAGTTGTCCTTGTAAAATAACCCCAGCTGGGGTCTGACAGAAAAAGAGTTCCTGAATCTTCCTTAAGTGCTATTGTCACAGTTCCCAGAGGAATATATCTCATTTTAAATTCAAGGAGCATGACTGCTCCCTCTGTGACACTTTGGTACCACAGACAGGTCATGGGGCTGGGGCACATGTTCAGAAGGAGAATCAACTGCAGGCAAATGTCTCTTGTGACCTGTCCTCAAGGATGTCCAGGGTTCAAGGTCCCCACCCACCCCCAGGTGCTCTGCTTCATCCCTACTGCTGGAAAACAGGCTCTTACATCTCTTCTGAACCTCCCTTCACATGGTTTAAAGATTATTACTTTTTGCTCTAACCCCCCAAAAACTCCATTGTGGATACTTTATGTATGCTTTAATGTAGAATGTTTGAAGTCCTGAGAGAGCACAGAAGAAAGCCAACTCATGCCTCAGAAGGCAACTCAGAGGCCTTTCTGGCCAAAGACAGAAAATCATACCAGGACAGATTAAAAGCATCTAAGAGTGTCCTGACTGATAGTACTGAACAGGTGACAAGGCTTGGATACTAAGTGAGAGTGGAAGGAATCTGAGAAGGTTTATTACAAAGAAATTGTGTTTTCTTAGCAGGTGCTTGTGATCTGCCATCCATCCAGAGCAGGAGCAGCAGCGATTCTGCAGCCTCAGAGTTGCTCAGGTCAGAGTGAGCAATTATGGCTGTGGAAGAGTCAACCATGGAATACCTGAGCACAGCAAGACAGCAGGAGATCTTGTGGTGATTATTAATGGAATATTTGTAACAGTGTCCAGGCAATTTACATGATGAATAGTGTAAACAGAGAGGTTATTGAATGAGGAGTGAAAACTATTAGGCAGGAGGTTAGTGGTTGTTGCTTTAACTGGGGACCAGAAAGAAAATCCTCCCTGGGGTCATTAACTGTAGTCTCCTGACACTCTGCTAGAGCAGAACTTACCGCAGCTCTCAAGTGGTCCTTCTATCTCAGCTTGAAATGCCTGAAGTGATGGTGATGATTTTGTTCTGTGAGCTATGACATAAGCTGCAAGTGAGTGTCAGTCTCAGAAAATGACTGCATTTCTCAGAGAAGTTTCCTTGAGAACCTTTTCTGGTAGCTAAACAACCCACTTCACGCTGATTTTTCCATGTTACACCAAAGCTGCAGAAAAATCAGTGGTTTTGAAGTGTTCCACAGCCATTGTTTTGATTTTTGAAAATTCATTAAGAACAAAAACAACAACAACAACAAAAATCATTCTAGTGAGCTGAATAAAGCTGAACTGGCAAATCCCAGATACCCAGAAGAAACAATGTCCTGTTTATAAGGAAAGAGTGTGGTTCTTGTGGTCAGACAGCTGGGCTACAGGCCAGACCATGCCTCCTAAACATATTTCATCTAACCTCATGTCACAGGCAGGATGTGGGCAATGTAAGATTTTCTCTTTTGAAAGGTAAGGACCATTCACAGAGAGCATACACAGGCTCTGCTCCCTTGACAGCTGCTTTGTCTTGCACCCATTGAACCTCTACTTCTTCATTAGGGTATCAGAGGAAATTTCTGGACCTGCTGGCATCAGGATTGGGGAAGATCCACCTTGGTGGCTTTCCCTGGGCAGTCGAAAAGGCAAAGGCTTCAGCCAGGCCTGAATGGACCAGTTCTTCTCAGCCAGCTGTGAACACTTGAGGTATGTCTCACCTAAGCACTGCGTGTGATGGTAGCACATAAATAATGGGTGCAGCTAATGTGGTCCAGAAACCATGAGACTATAGAGTCCCTGGAGAGCCCTTTCTCCTTCCCTTGCTGCTGATGTTGCATGGAGTGGCTGGAAGAAGCCATCAGGGCTCCAGGAGCATCTCTGGTTGGCTGAAGCTGAGGGAATATCTATGGTGGTATTTGAAGATCCAGGTTTCCCTTTAACTAGAGGCATCTAGTTTTTCCACTAGGAAAACTGCTGCAGCTTCCTTGAAAGTGATGGACAGAGTCAGAAATGAGATTAAAGATGTCTTGTGTCATTTTTTCCCTGTGAAAGAAGCTGCCAAATTTAATTACTAGATACAAAGGCAAAGCTCATCTCCTAGTCTCTGTACAGCAAACCCTGTGATGATAGTGGGGCTTCAATGCACAAAACTGGTGTGAAACTGATGCTGTCTTCCTGACAGGCCTGATGGGTTTTATTCTGCCTCTCTCTCTGCAAGTGGAGACCCCAGAACATAACCACAAGAAATTTGAGCCTTGTAATTTGAATTTTTTTATGTGAATACCAAGAATATGTAAAACATTCATGGCTTAGACAATGCAGTGAGACCCTGATGTGGGACACAGACATACAGAAGTCAGTTGCTGGCTTCTCAATGCAGTGCATTGATTTTTGCAGTAATATATCACCTCCCCTTGGACAATAATTGGGGCCTTGGTGTCAGGTAAAACTAAAAGAGACAAAACTGTATTGCCTTTATCTAGATGCTAATGTGCTGCTGTGACTAAAGGCAATGTATATAACTGTAGGTAGCAGTGTGAGACAACACAGTAAATAAATATTGAAGGGAGATTAAGGAGGTTCAGTAATATCATCCTATTTTATTTTAGAATTTACAAAGATTTGCCTTGGTAAAATTTATACAGTTGGTGGTAAGCTTGCTCTGAAGGAATGTACTCACACAAAGACAACTCTCTGGGCAAAATTATCTTTGAGGCTGTGCCAATAGCAGGTAGAGAAACTCAGGTGCAGCTCCCAAAGGGCTGCTCCTCCCTGACGAGGACCATTGCAACAGGCAGACATGGTAATGTATTACTAAACTACCTCCTTTTATTTTCCTCGTCTAGGAAATGCATAGTTTTCTCAATATAAAGGAACTAATTGCTTATTTTTCAGGCTATTTAACTAAATGCAGTGTATACATGCCCCCCTGGAATGTGCTCTGGAATTGCTGCTGCTGCAATCACAGCAGGGAAGGATTTTGCTGCTCCTGTTGTCAAGTTTTTCTTGTGGCACATTATTAGACAAAGCTGTTTCTTGTTCTTGGATGTTTTTTTTTTAATGCACTGGGAAACTTCTGCTTGAGCACCTTTGCCAGTTTTCTTTTTGGAACTCCAGATTAATTTATTTGAATGTTTCTTTGCTGTTTCTCAACAATTCTTTATCTTTTTTTGTTTCTTTCTCTCTCTCCTATCATGAAGTCTTTTTTCCCTCCTCAAACCAGTGACCAGCAGAAAGACTAAGAACCTCTTGCCCTTAACCATATAATCCATTTAGATCAGACTTTTCTCTGCCTTCCTATCTTGTGTGTTCAAGCCCAGTCATCACCTTGATTTCAGAGTAACTCTCAGTGATGAAATAGTTCTGGTGCTGAGCAAGGAGCACAGGCAGAGCTCAGATACTTTCTTCAGACAACCTTTCATGCTCCTGTACTTGGAGATGGATAAAATTCCCCATGAATATACTGAAGTGGTTTCCTTTTCCATGGGTTCACAATGAAATGTGGTTGAGTTTGTTTTGGCTTGGTTTTTTTAAGTTCCTTCCTTTTCACCTCCCAGATGTTTCCAATTTATTATCTTTTCATTTCTTTGAGTTTAACTTGTTCCTATTTAATTCTTTACATATTCTTCCTTATTTAACATTTTTGCTAAGACATGTACTACATGTACTGAAATCCAAGAGGAGCAGTTCTGTGGATAGAGGTAGTATTTTTCCCCAGTGTGATTCTCCATCATTGCTATACAGGTGTAAGTAGTTTAATTGCCTTTTTTGTTTGGTTGCTTGGTTGAGTTTTTTTTGTTTTGTTTTGTTTTGTTTTGTTTTGTTTTGTTTTGTTTTGTTTTTGGAAGAAGGCAGGGGGAACAGGTAAGGTAGTTGTAAAGCCGCAAGATTTAATTTTGCCTTTTGCTCTTCTGTAGCTTTTCCAAGGCTTGTGAGGTACTGAAGGGCTGTGTGATGGGAAAAAAACACCAAAAGTCTTTTTATTCATATCAGCAAGTTCTGCAAGGGTCGTCTTTCCATTGTGACATCCCTCACTCATCTCCACCACCTATCACTACTCTGGGCAGCTACCAGCAGCAAACCCCTGGAGGAGAGGCTGGTCCCTCTTATTTGGAAGAAAGTTCCATTTTCTGGCCTTGGGATGAGTTTGGAAGTACCTTGTTGCTTTTGTGAAGGACTTTGTCATTCTCTACTTTGTGATTCATCAGTTTGGATTTCCCAACTCTTTTGCAGTGCATCACTGCTTTCCCAGCTGTCTTGACAGACAGTGTCTGAGCAGAGGGTGGTATTTGTATGCACGATGGCAATCTTTTCTCCTTTCTCGTGATGTGCCTGCACAGAGTGTGTGCTTCACGTGGGCGTGCTCATGTGCAGGCAGTGTGTGCCATGACTGTGGCTGCAGGTGATGCTCGGGACATCTGTCCCTGGGCTGCACTCCCCGTGCTGCTGCTGCTGCTGCCCATGCCTTCTCCAGTGGAGCAACAGTGCCAACTGCTGGCTGCTGCACCTGGCCTGCCATCCCCGAACTTAATTCTGAGCCGCCTAAAACACATCAGCGTCCCCTTTGCTGACGGTCTGGCTACTTAGCAGTAATATCTTAGTTTATTAGTCCTTTTTTCCATACCAAAATAATATTCTGTTGAGCTCAGCTAAGCCTGTTTAGTAACTAGCTAAAGTGTTTCTGTATATTGCTGTTAAGAAGGAAAAGAGGGTGTGGGAGAAGGGAGGAGGGGTGGTCTAAAGGTTTTATTCTGAATTTATTATTCCTCTATGTTGTTAATAAAAGTTTTGTTTACACTCTTTAAGTTTTAGGCCTGCCTTGCTTTTGCTCCTAATACTATCTCACAGCAGAAAATGGGTATATTGAAATTGGTAAGTCTAAACCACTACACCTTTGCTGGCGATGTTTCTAATTGTTTAATGTTGGGTTAAAGCACCATGTCTCTCCTGATCTCCCAGAGCTGGCTGCTCAAAGAGGGGAGAAGGTTTCTGCTCTGAGCAGGGGAGTGCCATGAAGTGCTCCCTGAAAGTTCTTTAATCATTCAGTTGTGGCAGAAATTTGCCAGCTCTGTATTTGGGACACTCTTCTTGTCATAGCCACAATGAGCTCTGGGGAAAACGAGATGGTGATTTATGCATTTCTGCACAGAGTGCACACAGCACTTTTGCTCAGGAAAAGAAAAAAAAGGAAAGAAAAGAAAAGAGGAGGGTAAGAAAAAGGAGGTAATCTACAGCTGTACATATAAGTGTAGTTTTAATCGAATTTCAGTGAAATGTTTTAATAGCAAAAATAGTTTATGTTTGTGTTTTGTTTTTCTTTGCCCAAGAAGAATAGCAAATGGAAAAGACAAGTTTGTTTCTTTAAATTTTTCCTGTGAGAAGGGGGTTACAATGTTTGCAGGAGGTGAGGATTAAGAGAAGAAATATATGGGGAGTAGGAAACTGGGGAAGAAAAAAAGTGTAAAAGGAAACAATTAAGAGAGTTTTTCAGAGGATGGATAAAGACAGAGAATGGGTAAAGCAATAAACCTGAGAGAGATGATCAGGGGAATTCTGCAGAGGAAAAAAAAAGAGAGGGATAGAAGGCAGTCAAACAAACTGAAAGTGAGTTTGATGAGTCAGGGTTTCTGTGGGTTTCTTGCATCTCCCAAAAGGCTATTTTTTACTTCCTCCCAGCCACAAATGTTCTTCATTATTTTTGGAACAGAACACGAAAGGAAAACTAATAAATCAGCTATTCTTAAACATACATGACAAGTCCAGGCTGAGGCACAGGTGGACCACAGCCACAGGAGGTCTCTTAAATCAAAGTTGGAGAGCTTTGGACAGCCAGCAGGTTTAGCACTGCTTCCAGCCCTCTATTACTCATTCAATCATGTAGTGTTTTGAGGTTTGGATAGGCAAATCTAAACCAGGCAAAAAGAAAAAAATAAAAGCAGCATTTTGATGCTGCCTTGATAAACAGGACGATCAAAACTCCTCTTGTACAACTGAAACCTCAGTAAAGAATTTCTTCTTCTTATCTAGTCTAAACCCACATCTTTCAGTATGTACTGGTCTGTTCCAATGACAACGTCTTGACTTTATATTACTGATGTAAATACTTAAGCTGGTTATAATGCCATTATTTACTAATTTTTTAATTAAACAAATTCATTTTTTTTTCCCAGGAGATGTGGTTGTAATTTTCAAGAGTCTTGTTCTAACCATGCACTGATTTGTTTTACTTTCACACAGACAGCTATTCCTCTGAAGCAGTTTGTTTCTCTGAATAAAGGGAGCAGACTCCATGCTTTCTTATCCATGGCAGGCCTTTGCCACTGAGATAACCAGCCTCTTACTGAAAATACATTGTTATATGTATAATATATTTTTATGTTATTAGGGAAAATTAATGGAAGCAGAAGTGAAAAAGCTGAGCAGACCTGATGGAGAGAGGAGCATGTGAAGGAATGTAGCTCTGCACAAAGAGGTGGGATGTGAGGCTGGGGGAGGCAGAGGGCTGTCACTCCCTGTACCAGCCATGGGTTTTCCCTACGGTGGGGTGGGATACAGTGGGGACAGGTGAGGTGGCTGTGTCTGCTGTCCCTGCAGGCTGAGCAGCGCCAGTGGTGCTGGGAGCCACGATGCCACTAGATGTCCCTTGTCACCCGACTGAGGTAGGCAGCTCGTCCCCATCTCTGCACTTCGGGCATGTGTGAGGTAGTGTTAGGAAGAAGCCTGCTCTTTAAATGTTAAATATGGAGAAACTTGTTTCTATATGTAAAAAATAAGTCTTGTATCAACCTGTCATAGATAGCAAGGAAAAAGTTACTTCCTTAGCCACTTTAATTTTCATTGGAAGATACTTACTTCATCATAGGGATGATTTTGTTTTGAAGAGGTATTTACAGGGTAGTTCAATATTTCCTGGGGGAGAAGGAATCATGCTAGGAAATGCTTGGGGAGCTTAAGAGTGTTGTTTCAGCTAACCTTTCCCTGCTGACATAGGCTTGTCTGGTGTAAGGTGGGGACCTTCATCAGATGAGCTGGTGAGGGGGAAAATAACCTGTGGGCTTTCCTTGTGTCTTCTTAGTGACCCTGCCATTTTAAGCATGCTTATGTTGCAAAAGGTGGGTAAAAGAGGTCGCTTCTGTGAAGAACTCAGCCCTTCCACCTCACTGGTGCAGCCATTCACCCAAAGGCTCAGTGTGCCCCTGCAGAGAGGGGAAAGGCTGGTGGAAAGGGAGCAGCTGCCAAGGGAGATGCACTGGTGTAGTCATGTAGAGTGAAGGGCAAGAGTGTCTAAAGGGGTCGCAGGGAAACCTCCCAAACCTGCTCACACCTGGCCCCTCAAAAACCTTTTCTCACACTTCCCAGCCCCTGTGTCACTCAGCACACAGCGAGCCACGTGGAACCCACGCTGCCCTGACACATGGCTTGTGTTTGTCCCTCCAACCAGCTGTGCTGCTCCTGCCTTGCCAGCAGTGCTCGTGCCTCTCCACACCAGTTCAACAGCTGGGTTTGAAGTGTGACCTCCAACAGCAGGAGTGTGCTGGTCTCTTGGCAGTCCTTTAAGAGTTAATTCCTCTCTGTGCCCTAGGCATGTGGCCATGTTTTCTCCACAGTGGAAGCTGTGTTTCCATATGTCCCTACCTCCCACGGCTGGCACCTCAGCGTGGGCATCTGTGCCACTCTGCATGTCTGTGCCCTTGCAAAGCTCTGAGCCTGCAATGGGGCAGGTCCTGCAGCACCCTGTGTGCCTTCTGCACATCCCATGGCTGCGGGAGCAGTGGGGAGGGATGCCCCTAAGCTGCCCTGAAAGCAGCAGCAGGGCTCTGCCTGCCCAGACAGGGTTATGAGCTTTGCTCCAATATAAGGAATAACTGACTGACTGTCAGCTGTTTCTCAGGGTGTGCTGCTGCCATGCATGGCTGTTGAGTATTCAGAGTCGTATCTGCCTGCCTGAATGACAGAAATGAAACATTTGCTGCTTTCTACTTCATTTAAACCTGTGGGAGCCTGTAGGGCTCATCCTCCTTATGCACCAAGGTATCCACGTGTACCACTTACCAATCAGGGGCTTCTTCACCAGTAATGTCTGAGCAAATCTCTTGATAACAGAGGGGTTACACACAGATTATTGTGATCATAATTTGGCCAACATAGCCTTTATTACTAATGGTGATGCTGGAGATGGAAAACCCAGTTTGATTCTCAGATCCCTGCTGAAAAGTAATAAAATAAAGGGGAACAAAATCTGTGTGTGAATTTGCTACCGAACCTTTGAAAATCACAAAAGTGGAACCCTGCCAATGCTATTGCTGGCAATTTTTCATAGTGGAGCCTCGTTGTGAGGTAGGATTAGAAGTGGAAGTGCATTTTTTGTCTCTGACATTAGTATCATGTCATTGTGTACAAATGGAGGGATTACAGTTATTTGACATTTGTTGGATGGTAATTATTGTGCGCCGCTCTTACACCTTCAGAATATTTTTTAATATCTTCTGATAACAGAGTAATTAGAAAATAACTTCAGCTATCATAAGAAAAAGGTGTCTATTTTATTAACACAAAGAACAGACAAAGGAAGCACTTCACTGGAAGTGCTCTGTTAAAAATGGAGCCATGTTTCTTTTTGCTTTGTTGAGAACACAGATGAAGGCAGGCTGGCTTTATGTAGTCTTTTGTTCATCCCTGGGCAATGGCAGAACTTACAGCTAAATTCTATGATGGTAGCTGAGAATGATATAATATGCATATTCATTTCAACAACAACAAAAAATTCCTAACACACAGCTTGGATGTTGAATATCAGAAAGAGCCTTCACTACCAAGAAATGAGCCTTCAGTACTAAAAATACAAAAAAGCAACTAAAATTTTTTAAACATAAGAAGAGCCACTTGATATAACCAGTAGCAAATAAAAAAGGAATGTAAATATAATTTTAAATTATTTATTTCACTCTCTCTTTTTTTTTTTTTATGTTAATATATCCTTGGCTCTAGTTCAGAATGACATGATAATTATGAATATAAGAAAATCTAACTTGTTATTGTGCTAATTAAACTGTGTGCCACATAGACATTTGGGGAGAATTTCCCATGCTTTCCAGTGTGAATGGAAGGAAAGAGCAGCAGTGCTCACTTAAAACTGATTTTTTTTTCCTACTACCTTGCAAAAAGGCATCATTGTATTTTGATTAATCCATGCTTGGTCCACCTCGAATGTTTCCATGGAAACAGAATTTTTTTCCTTGATGGAAATTGTTAGGCTCAGGAAAGCTCCTAACTGCACAAAACCACTTGAGCTCCTGAAGAACTACTTGTTGGAAATTTAATGTGCATAAACAGAACTCCCAAATTCCTCCTTAGTGTTATTGTTGTCAATGCTAATACAGAACTGTTTTCTTAATTATACACAGTGGTGCCTTTTCACTCCACAAGAAAATAGAGCAAGAGTCTGGTATTATTTCCATTGCAAGAGAGCACATTTCCTGGTCCAGAAACAATTAGCCTGCAAACCTCCAAAACTAAATTTTAAGGATTCTGATGTGTGTATGTTATTTAATTCTGGATCCAAATATTTTGGCTTAATGGCTGTTAAAATTAATTTAATTTTGTTTTGCAGCTTGGCAATAATTTAAATGTATTATTCTTGTGTGCCTCAGTTTTGAATATGGACTTTTGTTGGGGTTTGGTTGGTTTTGGTTTTGGTTTTTTCCTCCCAAAGAAAATATGCTCTCTTACTGGATGCTACTGTGATATTTGGAATACCTTTTGAAAATCAACCAACAGAGGGAGCATTTGTGTGTTATTATTAATTTAACGAAATGGTTGGAAACATGACCCTCATTTTTCCCATAATTTCTGGACAGCATGTTTATTGTGTAAAATTATAGGACTTCTTGACCATTAAAATATCTTGGTTTGGAGGGTTTTAGTTTTAAAAAAGTCCAATCTTGAGTTTAGCTGACAGTGCAAGTAGCTATTTTAAATTAATTGTCAGGTTTATATTTTTTTTTTGTTTCATCTTTGTTCATCATGGCAAGGAATCTGCCAAATGGAAAAAGGAAAATCACTTTGAAAGCAACCACACTTTTCAAACTTCTTCCAGAGACATACTGAAAGCAGAAATTAAATGTCAACCAGAGAAAGCAGAAGCCTCAGTATTTCTTGGTACCTCTTTTATGTCCTCACTCTTAGAATGCAAATAATAAAGATGATGGTGATGTGTACAGCATTAGAGTGTGGATGATGATGATAACAATAATGATAAAAATGTTTTGCACCTGTATTCTCCCAAAATCCTTCCTCTTCAGCTTTTGGGGCACTGTTACTTTTAGCCACTCTCACTGCACTTCTCGTTGTCCTCACAAGGAGTGAAGCAATTGCTGCTCTTTGCAGTGTCTCAGCAGATCAGAGCCAGGAGCCCAACTGAATGATGTGGGAGGCTGTGCAACGCTTTAGAACTATGAAATAACTGGAAGGCACCAGGACTTGGCTGCAGAAACTGGGAAGAGACTTGATGCAGCATCCCTCTTGGCTGGGAAATGTGACACTGCCCAAAACGGTTCTGTAGTCACAGTCTGGTGGTGACGTAGCATCAGGCTGACTTTGGAGAACTGTGCTGCCCAAAGGCCAGGATTTCTTTGAAGACAGTACCTCTCTTTTACAGATGAGGCTGCTTTAATGAGTGCTCATTTTGAACCTCAAGAAGATGATGTATTAGATACTCAGAGTTAGTAAGGTCTTTCAGTTAGGAAGACTTTTTCCCCCCCTTCTTACTGCTTTCCCTGATGATTAAATTAGGATGCAACTCTTTGCCTAAGCCCTGAGAATGAGCAAACCCAGGAACCTGTGGTGTCTCTGCCTCTTAGGGACAGGAAGACACAGAACTATTTTAATGGCATTAACAGCACCTTATAATTAAGTGGAGAGCAGTACAGTCTGCAGCACTGTCATGTGCAGCAGAGGGAGAACCCTATTTATACGCCAGCAGGCTATTCTGGGAGTGCTAACACTGGGAGTGAGCAGCTGTGAGAAAAACAGAGAATAAGTGCTAGTACACTCTGAAATGGAAATCATAGCACAGAGCCATATGTGTTGACTAAGTAGTCCTGCCAGCGCCCTCTTTTCAGTGCTCTGAAGTGATAGCTTCCAACTTGCTTGATGAATTTTCACAAAACTGCTATTCCAAGCAGCAGTCTCCAGAAATGCAGCCATTCCATTTATACAGCACATGGGATAACACGAGTCTGCAAACTTCAACCTAACACTGCTGGAAGACCAGGCAAGAACTGAAATGTTTGCCTTCTTCATTGCAGAGCTCATTAACCCACGTACGTATCATCCCCTGGGAATGCAGTTTCCTGATCCTGAGGTTCTCCTGTGAGCCCCACGCAGATGGATTCCTGTGTGCAGGACTCACGCATTCCAATGTTTACCTTCACCTCTTAAAGCTTTCAAACAAATATGAGAACAGAACATGAATTCCCTTGGCAAGGCTGCTTTCCTACGTGGTTTGGTTATTTATTTGCCTACCATGACACTGGTTACTCTCAGTAGTTCTAGTTCCCCTCCAATTTTGTTCTCAGGCTCTTTAAAGATTTGAGAAGATCCTGTGTTTGTGCAATGAGAGTAGCTCATGCCAGCTGTGGCACCCATATGCAGCAAAGGTCAAGCCAAAACATGTGATAGTGGGGACCTGGGGTGAATATCCTAAAATTTGTGAAAAGCCAGTCTATTAAAAGCAGTCAGGTCTCTGTTATAGCCTCATCTCCCAAATGCCTCTGCACTTAACATCGTAAAGCATTGAAAATCCAGTGGTTCTTGAACTCTCTGGCTCCATCCCAGGTGTCAAACCCTTCACAGGTGTTAAGCCCCTCTCAGCACAGCAGCTCCAGGCACCAGCATGGAGTCACTTACTGCAGTCCTCCATGTAACTGCAGCCATGTGTCCATCCCAGCATGGCCTTCCAGACCCAGAGGTCTGTGCCACAGCTGTGGCCCCACTTCTCTTCCCTCCTTCCTCCCAGCTGCAAATCCTGGTGGAATTCCTCCTCAGATCAGGCATTGCTCCCAGGACATCTTATTTCTCTGTCCTTGCTGTGTGTGTGTTGTTCTGCTGGCACACCTGGTGGTGTCCCAAAAATGCCACCATGTTTTCTGGTATTTCCCATGAGGGAAATACACTGCTCCCTGCCCAAAAAAGCCTGGGGTCGTACAGACATTCTCACTTCCTGCATGCTCAAGACCTAGACCTAGGCCAGGGGGTGTTTGATATCTTCAGTGTTCCCCACCTGAAATCTTCTTTAATGTTCATTTTCTATCTTGGGTTTGTGTACTTGTGCATAACAGCAACTCGTGCATCTAATATCAGAGGTTTTCCAAGTAATTATTTTAATTAACCCTGGCAGTTTTGCAGTTTGTTAGCTTCTCAGAAAATTTATGCATTTTTCTTATGGGAAACACCAGGTAGACGGCAGAGGAACTCACTCTGCCAATTTATTCTTCTGGATTATTTGAAAGAAAGAAAAAAGCAGTTTGTGGTTTGGTTGTAGAATAAGGTGTGAGTCAAAAACAGAATCTCAGCAAATCTGAGATTTATATAGAGAAATCCAACTCTGCATGCCTCACCGAAAATCTTGAGGATGCAAGTACACAGTAAAATATGTAACAAATCTGAGGATCTAACAGTGCTGTGAGCAACCCAAGCATTTTCCAATTCTGTAATTACTGTAGGCATCCAACTCCCACTGGCTGTCGAGGTTGTGTGTCTTACTGTGACTCTTTAAAGGTCATGCTTAAAGATTAAACACAAGAGGTTTCTTGCTGGTGTTGATGAACAGGAATAATTTGCTGTCATGATGCAACAGCAGCTGTGCATGAGAAGATTGTCGGTGGGAAGCTGCCCTGGATTAAGTTAAGCACAGGTTTCAGAGCCACAGTTTTGTAGGACTCTGCAGCTTCTGCTTTCATCTTATTTGACTTCTTATTTGGGATTGTCCTCTTACAGCTGTAAGCTCGGAGATCATGGAAGTCCAAGGTGAAGAGGAGGGCACTGAGGCCAGCTCCTGACCAAAATTCCTCTCGTGACTCAGATTCCTCTCACCTCACCCTCGGGCCAAGGGTGCTGATGCGAGGGCAATGAGTCCCATGAAGGAGCACAGTTGAGAGAACAGAATTTTAGGCACATGCACACAGTTGTGTGGTTAATCATGAATGAGTGGAGTGTGCTTTGGAAATGTTGCATAATGTAATTACTCGCTTCTGAGCTGCAAACTCCTCGGGGAAATTACTGTTGTATGAATGTACATGTTGAACCATACAGCCATTGTATATAATGTTGTTTTCAGGCAAAAAATAGGTCAGTCAGTAATTTGATCTAAGTTCTTCTTATGGGTCATCAAATTAGTCAGAACTATATTTGCTGTACTTTAAAGTGTAGTTATTTTGGGGCCCATGGGATTTGAGTGTTCTGAGTAAAGGGAACAAGCTCCATAACTTTTTTATTGACAACAGTTAAATGTCCTTTCCTAGCATCTCTAAATGCAGTAATGCTTTTGCATGTCTAAAATCCAAGACATCTAAGTAATCATTCGTTTTTCTAAACACTCATTGTTTGAAAAATGGCTACTTAAAAGAGTTGTGAGCTAAGTACAAAAATGGCTTCAAATAGAATAACTGAGGCCAGGAGTGATGTTTGGAACCATCATTCTTCAAAAACTGTTGCCATGCCAGGGGAAGGGAATTAGCTGAGAGAACTTTTAGTAATAGTGCTTGAAAATACAATGTGTGTGAAGAAAAGAGATATTGCAACAACAACAAAAAAATTTAAACATAATATACATATGTATCAAGTAGTTTTTGATCTGCTTCATTGCAAGATTTCTTGAGAGTTGTCCTATTCCATATTAAGACTTTTTGACCTTGTTTTTGCCACGTGGGTTTAAGTATAGACACCTGGGAAGGTTCCAGAAGTTCACAGGTCCAGAGCCTTATGTCCCTTAACCATGTCACACATGGTTACTTCTGGAGTTTCTCATGCATTGTAAACTGTACTGTGCTTGGGGTCTTTCACAGCCTCGAGGACCACCTGTGAAAATACCTAATGAGCATTAATGGGCCTAATGAGCCCATTGGCCTTACCTGGACCCTCCAACCACCTCATGGCCTGGGGCCACTTCAGTTCAGCTCCTTTCCTGAGTTTCTGTAGGGCTGTGCTGTCCTGTTGCCCTTCCTGGTTGGCTCCTGGCTCATCCTTGGCTGTGCTGTTGACCATCAGTGGATACCATTACCAGTTCTCAATGTTCAGCATTGTAGGTCTCTGCTCCTTGGTGAGGCCCTGGGATGGTGGGATGGGACCTTCTCCTGCTTCATCCCTGCTCTGAGTGGATGCAGGTCAGTAACTATTTTTATACCTTGCACCTGAAAAAATTTTAAGGTAATACTGTCTGTTCTAATTTCCAACCCGTATTGTTTCATTTTCATTCTTGTTTATCATAACCTGTCTGTTTTGCACTATTTTGCTATTAGTTGCTGCCTCCTTTGCTGACATGAAAATTTTCATCCAGTTGTGATGGACATGAAATAGGTTAACTCTGTACCATCTGAAAGACCTTAAATTGAGGGGTTTAATTAATTTTAATTAAACTTTATTTGATCTTTTGCAGCCCTGAAATTGCAGACTTCAAAACTGTGTTCTATGTTTATCTTTAGTTTCAAAAAATATTGTAATTTAACTCGAATTCCAGGTTTTATTTTGCTTCTCATTAAGCTGGAAAATGTTATTGTGTGCCTGTAATTGGGAGTCTTTGATCTCAAGACAGTCACAAGCCACAGGAGGGTAAATAGTCTTTCATGCAAAGCATTCCTGTTTGCACTTGACAGAAAACAAACAAAAAAACTGACCAAAAAAACAAACAAAAAAAAGCCCCATAACAATCACTTTATTTTTTTTATAGAAGGCAGCCACAGAATAAAGGAGGAGCTGCCAGAAGCTCTTGGCAGGACCAAGCAAACCTTTGCAGCCTACACAACTTCTTTGACTGAAGGTACAATGCTTAGGTAGATGGTTTTGCAGGCTTGAAATGTGTCCACACAATCTTCTGCAAACCTGGGCTTGTTCAGGGCTCCGGGATGGAGTCAGCTCTGGAATGAAATTGCTGTATCCTGTTGGATGTGGTACTTGCTGGAGATGCAAATCTCTGTCTCAAGGCCCACCTGCTGAATTGAAATTCTCCTTTTGCATGGTTTTCTTTTGGTGGGTTTGTGAGATAGAGGAAAGCTTTCTCTGGGGGAAAATCAATCAGCTCTATGGAGATCTGGTGAAAGAAGCCTCCTGACAGAAGATGTAGGTCTGCCCCATGGTGTGCCCCCATGTCTTGTGGGGCTGCTGTGTCTGAGCACTTTCAAGCCATGCAGGGTGTGTTTCCCAGCTGTCCTATCAACTGGAGATGAATTTTTTGTGTATATCAGCCTTATATCTACTTAGTGACCCTTGAAATGATGTGTGTGGTAGGTCTTGTTGGTATTGTTAGGGAATGGGGTGTCCCAAGGGCTGATGGGGCACCGTCATGGTTGGGGGGGTGAGGAGCACACCCAAAAACTGGTGTAGGATGAGCTCGCTGCAGAAGCTCAAGGCCTGTGCAGAAAATGTAGCTGCTAACAGTAACATGTGATTGCACATGAACTCTGATGTTTCAAGGGCACGTTTTCCCTCCTCCCTTCTGGTTCATCATAGGCTTGGCAAGAGGCAGACCTCCCAGCTGAAGGCTGTTTTCCTATCTAACTTCTGGAATCTCCTCCAAGGCCTAAGAGCCCTAGGGAATTCACATTAAAGGTCACTAAGTTTTTGTTCAATAGAAATTTATCTTTATGTGACTGCTGAAATAGGAAAAAAAAAAGCAGAACAAAATCGCTCCAAATCTCTGATTCTTACATACAGTGTTTATCAACCTTGCTCACATGTGGTTTGGTTTTGTAAGTGAAACTGTTTCCATAAGAGCTAAAGATCCTTTTATATTTTTGGTTGTGAATTTTTTTTTTTCCAAGTAAGGAAAAATTGATTGAATTTCTCACATTACGTATATAGTCTTTGTGGCACTGGTAGAACATTGCTGAGCTATTAAAACTTGTGTGACCAGAGCCCAGGCAGGGCCTGGCTGGCACTGACTTCAGTAGCAGCAGCAGGACAAGCAGCCCTGTTGCTCTACCCTTGTCTGTTTGGGAATTTTGGCCAGTGCAGGGCATGAGGTGGAAGAAAAACGCTGATGCTGCTGAGGAACAGTGTGTGCAGGGGCAATGAGCATGTTGAGAATTGCTGAATCTCATATTGCTCTGAAAAGGAAATAATCATCAAGCTACAGCCTCAACTCATGTATGCAAAGTGGGTTGAACTTTGGTGGTGGAATGGTCAGAACCATTTATCCTGCAGCAGGTAAACAGTGTTTATGCTCTTGCCTCTGTTAACACAAAGAGATGCAGAAATGCTCCCACTGCTAAAGGCTGAGTAAGTTATTATACTGGCAGATGAGGAGGTTTGTACTCCAATTCCAGTGGTAAGTCCCTGGGAAAATCAGTTTAGCTTCATCTTAGACCTATTTACTTCTACCACACTTGGACTGAATATCTTTCAGGGACACTTAAGAATATTTGTGTTCTATAAAATGGCACAAGTAATGGATTTTCTGAAGGTATAATACATTGGTTTGAGGCTTTCAGTGGCTCACATGCCTTATGACAGTCTTCTACATAAAACATTCATAAAATAAAATCTGTTGTAATTCATTTCCCACATCTTACCAATAGCGTGAAACCACAGTCATCCAAAATGCAAAATATTTCTTATGGCATGCACAATTCCCACTTTGTCCTGTGATTTAGATCTCCATTCTTTCTAACCATAATAACTATCTGTCACTCTGAATTATTTCTTGTTAATGATGTATTTGTTTCTTTGATTAAAGGCTTTAATGTCAATGTATGTTACAGTCACTGTTTATCTCAGACTTCCTAATCACCATAACAGCCACCACAATGTCGGGTCAAGTAAATCCCATTCTGACCTTTTTTTCCCCTTGAGGGAATGCATTTTCAATAAAATTGTTCTTTTTAAATGTTGGACTATATTAATGTGGCTTATCATTCTCCCTAGCATAAAATAGTTTCTAGCAGTCCTCAGATAACCAGTTTGGCATCTCTTCTTCCTTCAGCTTAAAGCAGAGTTTTCAGCACCAGTTTGCTCTTGATAATGTCACTGGACATGAGGCTAAAGGCAGGGAAGTTGGGCATTTGTGGTGTAGTGTACAAGTCTCTCAAAACAAAGATTCTGCAACTTGAAAGCAGCTCTCCCGTTCATTTATGGTCTCCCTGCACCTCCCAAATTCAGATCTGCTCTGGCACTGCAGGACTGACCCTCTGAAAAATGTCACAGTTATCTGCTTTTACACTCGAGCTTGTCTAGAGGGAAAAATAGCACTGCTTAAAATCTCCAGCTATCCAGCAATGTGTGTACGTGATCTGCATCTTCTGTTCTTGCACATAACTATGGAGGGCATCAGGAGGAATTCTTTTACATGTTAAGCAGAGGGGAAGGAGGTTGGTGGCACTTCTGGGTTCCTTAGTGAGTTCTTGCAGCAATGGCTCCATATCCAGCATGGGGTATAATCTGGGAGTCAGTTGCTTTATAAGTGGGACCAAGACAGAGAGAATGGGTGGATTTTTAGACATGTCTAAAGCTAATTTAACCTGAAACTTGCTTGTGTATTTGTAACAGTCCGTCCATCAGTCTGTAACACTTACCAAAGGTGACAGATGAACATCTGGGATACTGGTGGTGATATCACAAATTTTTGTGGTTAAATTGCTTTTAGTGCTTGACTTGCTACTCTAAAAGTAACTTAGGTCAAAGTGAAAAGCAGTAGTGGCTACTGAGATCTACTTTCTTATGTAACAAGGAAAAAATTGTCTTCCACAATTCACTTAGGAAATTTGCTTTAAATGTACTTGTTCCTGGGTTAGCTGCATACTCCAGCATAGAACTGCTGCTAACAGATGGAAAAAGCCAGGGTATGTTAAATTGTTACCATTTTGCCTATAGGTCTGCTCAATCAAGATGTAAGCATAAAAAGAAAGAAATAGGACCCATGCTCCTAACAGCAGAGTGTCTAGACCTCAAGTTCCTACCAGAACTGGCCAGCATTCACTAGATAATCCATAATTCAGAAATCAAATTATTTGTGCATTTAATACATAGCAAAGCCCTCAGTAATTTGCTTCCTGCTACTTTTTATTTGCTCTGTATAGGAATTATCTTTACGAGAGTGGGCTTGCAAGGCTTGTTTCCCTCTCAGTTATCAGGGGATAGTGTGGCAGGTATGAAAGGGTGTAACTGTGCAGCCCCCTGCTTAGAGGGGCCAGAGACTTCTCTCTGTCAGAGAGGCAAGAGTATCTCTAGCTGACATTTCCAGGAAGCAAGCTCTTCTCTCTGTGCTGTTTTCCACAACACAAGCATGTGAGTCAGTTATTTAGTGAGCATTTATCTCTAAATGTTAATATGAGAGGTATTTACTCTCAGTCTACTATTTTCCCATATCTGCTTTTTAATATTTTACTTTTTCATGAAAGTATTGTGCAGGGAAACACCTCTGCACACTTCTGTCCTCTCTCCTCAGCACTTGCCACCTCTGGAGTCCTGCCCTCTACAGATCCCATTCTGACTGCAGTTATCTGCACTATAGCCCCTCACTGCTTCCCTGCCATGGTCTTTTTTTATTCTTATGACAACCTTCACTTAATTTCAGCTGGCCTGGGTTAGATACCATTGGTGGAAAGTTGAACTCTAAAAAAAATTATAAAATTGTTGCTCTCTCTTTGGCAGAGGGTCAGTAAATCATGCCAGTTTTTCCTCTGTCTCCAATTCAAATATTTCAGCCTTCATTTACCATCCTCACCCAATAAAATACTTCAGGGGCTTGAGTTTTCCTAGATGTCTTCCTCATAAAAGCCATACAGAGGACTGTGAGCCTGTGGATCACCCACACAGTTTGGAACACCATTCATAAATGGCATCTCCAGGGAGATGCTAGGAGCAACCTGCTTCCCTTTATTCAGAGGTGTTCTCCCAGGTCTTTCCCAAAATTTTGCCATGTGTACCCGTCTTTGGACCAGACTTTGGGGTCACAGTGATCATGTTTTATGTCTGCTCAGCTCGGGGACAAGTGATATTGCAGTGCTTTCCATCTGTGCCCCTTTGTGTCCCCTCTTCCTTTACCCCTCTGGGAAGGGACCCAGCCCATGCACTGAAGAGCTGTTCTGCTTCCTTGCTCCCTATTATACTGGGATGAGTCCTAGTTCCCTTTGGCATCTATGTGATACCACTCCCTGCAATGGTTACTGCTCCTCCCATGTGGGTGGTGAAAAAACCCCAAAAAATACATATTGTAGGTAAGGGAAGGGTTAAATCCCTTTGGCCTCTATCCAGCCAGTGCTCATTTATTGCTCAGCTCATTTGCCAGGGTCAGTGTGTCTAAATTCTGAATAAGCTTTCCAGAGACATCTCCATCTCTGGACCCAGTTTAGGTATGAGAACCCTTGCTAAGTACTGTCTTCTACATGGTAATCAGGGTCTCCATGATCATATTCTTCAACTGATACAAGTGAGATCTTGATTTTTGTTTTGTGGTGGGTATATGTTCTGGCTGGTTGGTTATTTGATGTGGTTGTTTTGGTTTGAGTTTTTTTGTGGTTTTATTAGGTTGGTTTATGTTTAGGTATTGTTTTTTTTGTTGTTGTTGTTTGGTTGGTTTTTTTGTTTTGTTTTATTTGTTTGTTTGTTGTTTGGGAATTTAGGGGGATTGGTTGGGGTTTGTGGTTTTTTTGGGGGAGATTTGTTGTTTGGTTTTTTAAGTTTAGTTTAGTGCTTTTTATTACACCTTAAATATCGATATTTATTGATTATAAGTAGACGAGTTCTTTGAAATTAGAACAGACCTAACAACAACTCTATGTTCATTGTTAGAGTTGCCCTCTTACTATATGGATGCTGTGGTCCATGCTCAGCAGAGCTCTACAAGTCTGGGTAAATTCTACCTGAATCTGTTCTTCTTACACTAAACATGAATGTTTCATGCACAATTAGCAAGGCTGGTGTTGCATCTGAAATCGAAGCCCTTTGTGACTATATAATATGCACAAACTGTATATATACACTAACCAAAAGCATGAGACCCACTACTGTAATTTTGTTACAATCAGTAACAATCATTCTTGCTGTCATAGCACATTGTTCTAGAAAGCAAACGCAGGACATTAAGATGGAAACACTATTACTATTCATTTTTTCCTCTCTCTCCAAGTCTTTGTTACCCACCATCAATTTTTTTAATAACTGATCTGTAAGGAGAAGTTTCTACTTTTTTTACAGTTTTGTAACAGAAGTCAGTTATTAATTTGTGTGTATTTGTTGGTCTGACAGGAATTGACATGTTCATATTTCACAATTATCAGGACTTCTGTGATGATGGTTGGGTCATTGGCCAATTGTCCAAGTTCTCTTTGGTGTTGGTTTCCAGCTATGAATTCCAAGGGTATTGGATTCACATTTCAGGTTCAGTTCTAAATTTTTGCCTGGTATTTTGCAGAAGTTCAAGACTGGATTAAAAAATTTCTATGGTCGCTAATAACTGAGCTCTTTGAAGACAATGGCACTCATTGCCCACAATTTCACTTTTGCAGGAATCCAAGATGAAATCTGAATTCCTGAGATTTCTGAAAGATCTAATAAAAGCTCCCTTGTTTGCCTAGCTTGGGAAGGGTTTGCTGATAATTTCATTCCCTTTGCTGAAGCTTCACAGCTTACAGCTACTCTTTCCCTGCAGAAGTTTTAGTAGCATTGCAGAACAAAACCTTGCACAAACCAATTGCTGCTGTGAACAAATCAATTCCAAGGCAACCAGTTACGTTGTCAACATCAGTAAATCTTCCCTGGGTTTACCTTCCAACACTTTTTGGAAATACTGTAAGATATATTATTGTTGAACCTTTTGCTAGGAGTTCCTAAATCCTAAATTATCTGATAGGAAAGAGGCTGCTAAAACTCCATCCCCAAAGGTCCAACTAGCTGTAGAGCTGACCACATGTTCCCAAAAGATGGTTACATGACACACTCATGTGTACACACAGGATCTCAGGGTTGAACAAACACTCATTGCTCATGCATGAGGGGATATCTCCAAAATGTGGTGCATGCTGAATACAGAAAAGCTCCTGTTTATATACTATATTTTACATACATATTCATTGATTTTTCCCAGAATAAACACATGTATGACAATAATTTCCCTGACATTATTAACATATTTTCCTCCTCCCTTATGCATGCATTCCTCTGTCCTGGGGATCTCTCTGGTGGTTGACCCCAAAGTGATACCCAAATTCCCAGTGAACTGGTGAAAGTTGGCACAACTGGGCTGGTTGCTTTCCAGTCCTCCTTCCTACAGAATGGGCATTGTGCAGTTCCATAGGCCAGTGGTTTTTGAAGAAAAAGCAGTGTGTTACCTCACCAGGTGCAGACAATTTTTCATCTGGCAACATTCTCTCCAGCCTTAGGTCTGGATGTCCTGAACCTGCTGTTTGTGTCTCAGAAGCACAGCTGTGTGCACCCTGGCTCCCAGCCTGGAGCTGTGGGTTAGGGCATTAACCCTTTGGAGCGGCAGAAATAATACACACAGCTACATGGTCCCTCTCAGGATAGGAAAGAGACAACTTTATCCTAAAACACACTGCTTAAGTAGAGTCTCTCACAACTCCAAAGACAGAATAAAGGTGATTGGTGCAGAGTAAGTAAGACCTCTTCTCAGGCCTAGACATGTATCCAACAGATGTCCTTATCTTTGTTATTAATTCTTCTGTTTACCTTAGAGGAAAATAGCTAGCTTTGGGAAAGAACTCTGGCTAAGCCTGAGAAAGCTGGACTGGAAAAACTCTCACAAGAGATTTTTCTGGGCCTGAACAACCACACCAGCCCACTTACCTTCCTCTCTGGCTGTCTGGCCTGATGCTCACCAGAGATCACACCTGACAAATGCACCCTTGCTTGCTGCAGTTGCAGGTGCACCTGTGATGAAGATGTGATGAAGTGATGCCAGCCAAGATGCCAGCCTTGCTTACATGTGACTGGTCCCCTTTTCCTCCTCTTATCCCTCTATTATATCAAGCATAGTTTTCTACAAAACATCTTGCATCCTCCCTTCTTCCATGTTCAGTTCGTCTGTTAAACGTCCTTTTATAAATCCCGAGCAATCCTGGAATGCTCTTCCCCTCTGTCCCATAACGGGTCTCATGCTTCCAGAGGTGGTATCCCACTCCTGCCTGGTGCAGGGTGTCCTCCTGGCCACTGGGGCTGAGGCTGCCTTGAAGCAGCCCTGAGAGAGCCCAGGGCTGGGGCTTCTCTTTCTGTTATCAGGCTACTGAGGTTTCCTCTGTGCTCCTTTTGTGTTCATGGAAATGAGCCTTTCATTACACAGCCCAAAACCAAGCACAGCTTAAAGGCTTCGTTAATTTGCATTTCCTCGGAGCCACTGAATTGTGCAGTAGCTTCATAACAAGTAGTGTCTTCCTCATGGCAACAGTATCTGAATTCACCCTAACTATTTTTTTCCTGTTGTAAACCAATTTTAGATTATTTGAGGAAGTGTTTCCTCAACTGGATGCTTGCAAGCTCGAAGCAGAGGGATTTGCCTGTAGTACTGCAAACTCTGTGGCATCGTGTGGTCTTAGTCTTGATTTGCTGTTATAAGTGATTTTCTGTGGATAACAAAAAAAAGGGTAAAATATATAAATGGGTAAATGTTGGTTTTTGTCTGTTAAAATTTTGGATGATGAATCTTCCCTTCCTGGTTAAAGTGCTGCGCCTTGCGCTTACTCGTATAATTAACAAACAGCAGAAAAGTTCAGCAGTAATTAGGTAAGTAATGACACAGTTGTTCAGTAAGGGTTGCAATTAAAGCCAAACTAGATACTTTACTTGATGTCACAGCCTGCTTCCCAACTTTGTGGAGAAGAAGCCTGAAGGCAGAGTTTCCCATCAGCTGAGAATGGCATCAGCCATCTGGTAGAACCACAGTCCCCTTACTGGCAAAACCAGGGATTCTTCTGTCTATCTTCATTGCTGGAACACTGTACTACCCCTCTGCATATGGCATCTTTTACTAACCCAGCATTTAATGAGTCCTTCAGATAGTGTTTAAGGTACTTGTTTTTCTTTCAGCAAAAGATCTATTCTGGCTTGCAGTATAGCACTGTTATCCTATGTAGAGCCAGGTGGCTTCTTGGAAATTTCTCTCTTGTTCTTCATCAGGGTCATTGCTGTTCTGTTATTTCAAAACAGTGGCATCAAAAAGATGTGGGTCGTTTGCATATGCTGCAGAGCATCAATACCATTTCTGATGGTATTGATCTGTGACATTTTGTCCTCTTCAGATTTTTGGCAATGAACTGTGGTCAACTGAGTTCAGACCTGAGCTTGGAGATAGAGAATACTCCTTCAATTTATGTCCTTAGGTGGCACCAGACTGGCACCAGGACTTTCTGAAGAGATGTGATTCATGGCTCTCCCATCATTGTTAGAAAAGGCATTGACTTGCTTGTTCTTTTCTCCAGAGCTTCACACCTATTGCTTACACTTCAAGTTTGTAATGAGTTTGTACATTATTCTGAAATAATTGACTTTGCTGAGATCCAAAAAGTGCTAGCACATATGCAAGCCAAACCCATGTTGTGACTTTTTTTTTATTTCAGTGGCCATCTGAGAATATATCAGTAAATCTCTGTCTTTTTTTTTTGTTTTTACTTTAAAGTATGCTACTAGAGACTAAGTGCAAGAAATTGTCCTAGTTGCTGTGTGAAAGAGGACAATTATTTTTGTGTTTCCTGGTTTATACCTTTCAAAACTTTTAGCAGTAGGCATGTGAAGTATGATTGAGACTTTTTCCTTCTTGGTAAAAGAAAAGAAGTTTAAAATCAAAATGCAGAGCAACTGGAGTGGACAGTATCTCAGGAAAAATTTCTATACAATCTGATTTCCCACGATAAATATCTTCAATCTAATAATGATTAGGCATGTCCTACAGTGTCGTTTCTTTAAAGCCTGAGGAACACTCTTGTTTGTGCTGTATTTTTGAATAATTTCAGTTGTCTAGGCTCAGGTTTGAAAAGCTTACAAAAAATACTTTCTTGTTGGGCTAAGTAAGACTTCAGTTGGCCTTAGTCCGCTCAATACATTTAAAAAATCTCTCTTTTCATTTGAGCTGTTTCTTACAACACTGCTCAGTTTCTGATAATCCAAGATCAGTGGTACAGAATATACAGGAAATAAATAATGAGAAATCCTGCAAGGACACTTGAATTTGATACAGAAAAGATCTTTTGTTATTATGGGATGGGTTGGCACACTGTAGGCTGCAGACACCTTTAACACTTCCAAGTTTGAAAGATGAGCATTCACAAACTGTATTCATTCTGCAGTGAAAACGCAGACTTCTCTTAGGTAATGAGGCAGAAACAATTGCTATATTGATTGCCATCATCCTGGACTTCACAACATCTAGCTACCAAAACCCAGTAGCTTCTGCAATGACTTCTACTGATGGAGGTAAAATTGCCTTTTCATAATGAATAGAACAGCATGTCTTCATGCAGGAAGTTGCAAAGTGGCTAAGACAGCCCTCCTCCCCGTGCTGACAGACTAACATTATTCCTGTAATTTTGGTGGGGCAGATGTCTTTGGTACTGACCAGAAAAACAGCTCTGATACTGTGAAGGTGGAGGTGATAGTGTGGGGTGTGGTTGAGCTATTTTTCCCTTTCATTGGGAAAAGATACAAGTGCACTCAGGATGGAACTAATCAGAGAATTTATTTTCTCTTATACAGAGAAAATTATATTTCTCTTATTTTCTATTTATATAGAATATATTATCTCTGTGCAAAGTGGAGCTACAGCCCAATGCATGAAGGAGCCTGATAATAGGGGAGGTGCCCATCAGATGCCAAGGCCATGGTTACATATTTGGTCTCCTTAGACAATATCCTACTGTTGTGTTGTCCATATGTGGTGTTCTCAGCCAACAAGAGCCTGTTTAGGTTGGTCCTTCAGGTCATGCAGCCCCTGAGGCTGTAAGTTCCTAGTCCCAGGTAATATTTGCTGTCCTAGGCAAGTCATGCAGCTGTTAATGCCTTGCATTTCCTATGTGACTGAAGACTAATGCAATTCTTGCTCTTTACCCCCTAAATGGCCATTTCTAAGGTTTGTTGCACTGCATTAATTGCTAACATCTTTCTGTACTTTGGAGTAACTGCACTGCTGCTCTTATTTTCCACTGTGAATCATGCTCAAAGTATCTCCCTTGGAAGCAGTTGGTAGAAGGCCTCCTGCACAGACTTGTCTTGGCAGTGTCAAGAATCTGGTGTCTTAATTTCTGCCCAAAAAAAAGAAAACTTAAATAAACGTCATAAAGGGAAGCTACCAATGAAGAAAGAAAACAAAAACTAAAAGAAGTAATTTATTTCCACATGTCTGTAAGCTGCTCTGTGAGCATGTAGAGGTTAGCCATGACTGCTGGCAACTTGACCCCAACCTTTCCATAGGGCCATCACTGTGGTTTGTAGTAGGTCATGTGAGAAATTTCTCACTTAGACTAGACTTGCAGGACACCTTCCACATCTGTGGTCTCAAGCTGGTGAAAATGTGCTGGTAAAATTGTGGAGATAGGTAAGTCATCTCAGTGGGTAGCCCTCTATGCACAGAGACATCAAATGAGTCAGTAGAGTGCTAAAAATAACCAATGGTGATGTCTGAAGATCTTGGAAAGTAGGTCACAATGCTCACATATCAGAATTATAGTTGCTGCTGACAAGGATCAAGGGAAAGCTTCACAGATACTAAAGTGCAGGGAAGATTGTGTAGCAGATCATAGAGCTTTATCCAATAATTCTTGTGTGAGAAGCAAAGGTGAGTCACGTGTGGACTTAACCTTAAGCATGTTCTGAAGTATTTTGTTAAAAGAAGTCTGGCTTCTTTTCAATAGTGTGGGTTTTTCCTCTCTCCTCTTTTCCTGGAGCAGAAATAGGGAGAAGTACAAACGATCTCTTGGTAGTTCTTAATTATTTAGCACAGAGGAATGCAGAGCAATGAAGAGAAGTGAAATTTTTGTTGAAGTGAACCATTCAGTCTCTCTTAGCTCCCTTGTGCTTAATTTTATTTTATAGTGTGTTGTCTAGATTTGTATCTTGTGGAATTGGTTTGGCCTTTTTGGGGGAAATGTATTAGCAGAGATAAGGTAAAACCAGAAAAACTTTTTAAAGATACCTCACTTGATTAATCTACTTTCTGTCTAAAAGATGATCAATTGAAAAGCAAATCAGTTTGGTGTTGTGATGTACAGATAATCTTTTCCTGTGTCTGCTCTTGGTCTTCTTCATTGCTTGTGACAAGAGGAGCCCAAATAGAATAAAAGCGATTTTTGGATGTTTTACTTGCCACTCGTTTAACATGAGTTGATGGCTGTTTGGGTTATTAATCCATTTGCATAAATAGATGAGAAATTACATCTCATTGTAGGAAAGCTTAAAACTCCCCCATAAATGTCGTTTTCCTTGGTAAAAGACAATCTAAGGGGAAAAAAAAGAAAATTAAGGAAACAGTAAGTAAACATCAAGTAAAAAATCAGAACCAGGTGAAGATAGTTGGATGACATGCAATATGAAGGACGTTTTGTATATAACATAGCAGTGTGAATAAATCTGTCACAAAGCCACAACAGAAGATAAATACATATACTCAGATATTTAATCTTTTTCTAAAAGAAACATGTTTTAATGAGTGATTAAAAAGTGGTTCTTTAGGATTTGTCCACAAAGGGAGACAACGCTTCAGAAACATTCAGCTGTTCATCTAATAACCAAAATGATTCAGGTTAAAATTCAGGAAAATTGTTCACATGTAATGAAATATTTAAATACCTTCAGAACAAAGGGCTCAGTCCTGTATTTGCTTAGCTTTAAAATATATATATATATATATATAATGCCATTGAGATAATCACCTTAAATAAAACCACTGAGGAGAACCTAAAATGAAAAGAAAAACAGCATGAAAGCTCATAGAGTAAATGAACAGAAGAAGAAAGCACACAAGCTTGTCAAATTGAGAAGGAAGAAAATCAACTGATAATCAATGTGAATGAGCTAATGGATAAAGCAGAATTATTGCTTAGAAAAAAAAAGATTTACTAAAGAGCATACTTTACCACAATAACATGACATATCTGAACACTCTGGATCACTGGTGGACACAGAACATCTATTTAATATAAATTACTGCAGTTCAAGAGAAATTATCTCCAGGTAAAAATGCTTCCAGAAACATGTGAGGTAGAAAGGAAAAAGGAATGTACAAATCCTGTTCAGACACCATTGGAATATATGTGCATATTTTAAATGAAAGTACCTGTATACTCATAATCATATGCTCTTTTTGGGAGCTTATAAAGTACCTATGAAAACTTGTCTTTATTTTGCTTATTTTTAAGGTTGTTCTAAGCCAGCCATTGAGATGATTGAGTTTCACATGAGATGTGAATATATGTTTGATCTTAGAACCAAGGTGGATGAATAAACATTTGTACATACCTGTGTATGTCAATTTTAATCATACATATCTGAGTTACTTCAAGTGTTCTTTCTTTCATCAGTTCCTTAGTATTCAGAGGTGTACCTGTCAATGATTTTAAATCCATTTAGTCACTTTTTAAATAGAAACTGTAACAGTGAAATCAAACTTACAGGATGGAGCTTGGGTTTGTGCACCTAGTATGTAGTGTGAGGTGGTTAATTGTGGCTGCAGAATACACAGTTCCATTTGATTTTATTTAGAGATGACATCTCTATCTGAGGAGAATAGCAAGTTTGAGATGAGAATTACATCAAGGTTCATGTTACATTCTGTAAGCATCACTCTAGGCTTAAATTAGCATTGTCTCTTATTAGCATGTTGTCTCTTTTCTGGTATTTAGCTCAGGTTTTTTTACCACCATGGAGTCCTTAGCCATTATTTTAAGAAAAGAGTAAATGATGGAAAAAGAGAAGAGGAAATTAACTCAACTCTAAAGAAATTTATGGCTGGTAAAGAATAGTATGTCTTTGACCTTTTTGTGGTTCATTTTTTGAAGAGTAGGGGATGATGTTTGCGTGTTTATTTTTGTTAAATTTTATGGATCTGAATCTAGAGATTTCAAAGGGGCTGCTCATTTCATATGGTCTTAAACTGTGATGATAAATCAGCACAAGGAGAAGTATGTCAACCACCAAGTTAATATTTGTCAGAGATTTGAATGTATTTTATGTTGGAAGTGACAGGAATGCCACAGCTTGAAAGACTTCTGTATGGCAAAGAGTCATTTCCTATGTGAAGTGATAATCAAATTCTAGTCCCAGATCCTGGAGAAACTATCTACAACACAGGATTAAAATAAAACTTTTTTTTTTCCCAAGGAGACTAAATCCATGGCATTAAATTCAACATATGAAGATTATCCTTGTAAAATGAACAGTAACAACAATGAAAGCAATCTGTAGTAAGAAATTAATCACTGAAGGGTTTTCCTCAAGCTGTGTGGTAAAGACTAACTGCCTAAAACTTCCATTGTTTTATGGAACCCTAATGATTGAAAAGTGAGCATGGGGGATTTAGTGAGATTCAGGACGACAACAGATTTTTTTTGAGGTTTAAAATGTTCAGTGAAAAGCAACATGCAAAGCATTATTCATCGTTAAAAAGTGCATTCAGTTGAAGTTGTCTACTTTGAGCAGCCTTCCTACAACCCCTTTGGCTATATTGGTGAGATAATGCTGAAGTTCTTACAGAAGTGGGAACACGTTTTAATAATAAAAAGGTTATATTTTATTGCTGAAAATATTTTTAAATGTAATCTGTTAACATTAATGAAAATAATTTAGTAACTTGGTATAGAAAAAGGTTGGAATATATTTTCTAGTTCTTGAGGCTAGACTAGATATGAAAAATTAATTTTAAAACTTTCAACCAAACTAACTTTTTGATTAAAAGTCAGACAAGAAATAACACTGATTGCTGAATCCTATGAACAGAGTTGAGAACAAAAAGTGGTGCCAGAACAGCTGCATTCATTTTGTTAGCAGGATATTTTTAATATCTTATTAATTAGCATGACCAGGCTATGGGGACCTGTAGTAAATATTAATGACCATGGAAGGATGAGGGCCAGCACCTCATGGCCATGGTGACAAGGCTTAGCTGGGTGGTGATGCCGAGGCATGCCATGGGTGAGGTGAGAGATGCAAGGGCAGGCAGAGCTCTGGGCGGGGCAGGGGACTTTGCACAGCACAGGTACAGCCTTAGGCAAGGACCAAGGCACAGGGATGACAGCCCATACTGAGGCTTCTCAACAACTTGTGACCTTTTGGCTGTTTCCACTCAGTCTGATCCAAGATTACAGGTGTCTTGTACCAGGGATCACCTAGAGGAAGAGGTGACAGGGTCTGTTGGTGGCCCAAGGGCCATCCTAGGCTACATGGGGATGTCTGGGTGTGGGGTCATCCAGAAACAAGAAAAGTGAGGGATGCACAAGAGGTGTTCTGAGAGCATCTCGGTTAGCAGGTCATCGAGATACCAACCCAGCAATAAGGGTTTGCTGGAGACACCCCAAGTAAGAAAACAAAGGTCAGCCAAAAGAAAAAGGCCAGTCTGCAGCCATTAAGAGACATAATGGGAAGGTAAGACTGGAGATAAGACACCCCTATAAGAAGAAAGAGCAGTGAGGAAATAATATTGATTAGCAGAGATGAGACACAGCAAAGAGAGGGAGAAGCACAATTTCTGTTCCTGAAGGGGACATATATCCAAAAATAACTTGTGAAGAGCCTTGAAGAGGTGGTGAGGGTTTGATAACTGTACACCTTGTCCTCCTACACAGCAAGTAATCATGGCCAGATACCTTGAAGACATGTGAGCTCAAAGGGCAAACTTGGGCTGGTGCATCTTAGTCCTGCATAGGTAGTGTCAGTGGGTGAAATCTGTTCTGCTTTGAAATAGGCTTGCCCTCTGCCTCGTGCAATACAGTCTGGAATTGAGATTTACTACATTGATAGCCTTGTGTTGCAGCATTTATCATGTTCCTTCAGCTGTGTGAATGGAAAAGGTGATGTTTGCAGAACTTTCAGACAGGATGGGTGCTCTGTGCTTGTGCTGGGATTTCACTCCAGGCAGGAGCTAAGCCCCACACATCCACTTGCTCCACCCCACTGTGGGATGAGAATCAGAAGAGTGAGCAAAACAATGGGCCAAAATAAAGAGAGTTTAATAGATAAAGCAAAAGCCATGCACACAAGCAAAACAAAACAAGGAATTCCCTCACCACTTCCCATGGGAAGGTAGATGTTCAGCCACCTCCAGGAAAGCAGGGCTACTCTATCCCAGGCAAAACCAGGACAGTTTGGAAGCATAGCCACTGCAGATTTAGAAAAATCTGCAATTATTTTTCACTCACACAAAGAGAGGACAGGAGAAATTTCAGCCTGTTTTAGCCATTTGAAATACATTACTGGCATTCAGTGGTAGTGGAGGTGATAATTGAGAAGTTCATCTTTAAAATGCTTTGGACAGTGATAAAAAAATTAGTATTAGAAGCTTGTTCCAAGGTAGATTTTTGGGGGTTTTTATTCCCAAGAAAATATATCAAAAACATCAATCCATCTGAGCTGGAAAATTATGCATAAAAGTAAGAAAATGAGCTGATTCATTCTAGCAAACTGGAAGTTAACCAGCCCTACCTGAGTCTTAGTCCTGATTTGGAAGATATATTCATTCTCCCATTCATGTAGTCCTAGGAAACAAGCATCTTATCCATGGAGATACAAAGGAGTGTCTTTAACTGAGCTCTTCATAGAATCTTATGTGAACCAGCCAATTTTTAATCAACCTTGCTTAGGAAGGAATATTTCTGACAAAACTCAGAGAGCTTTGAGCCTCATCTAAGTTCTGCAAATTTCAGGAGCTGGTCACACTGTTCTAAGTGGATGAAATTTAAACAAGCCCTGAATGTTGCTTAGGTGCCATAGGACAGCCCCATGCTCTGAACAAAGAAATATTTATCCCATTAGTAAGTAGCAGGTGCTGTTTTTCTGCAAAGCAAGGAAAATTGGAACAAAAGCCTTTGTAATATAAATATTTGCCCTTTGTGATGGTAGGATTCAGATTCTATATTCCTCTATATGGAGCATATTCCATAACCTCAGCCACTGCCACACAGATTATATAAATATTCTTCTTCAATCAATGAAAGGAGTACTGCAATAAAGGACACAAAGAAAGCAATGTATTCAAAAATGCTAAACCCAAAATCATGTACTTGTGTAGAAGTAAAATTTTGCCACACCCTTAGAGGGAAACAGCTGAGAACTCCAATTCTACTTTGGTGCAGAATTTCCTTATCTTCTTGGCATACTTTACAGCCAGATACAATGGCTAAATTTGATGATGAAGTAAGTTAATTATCTTTAAATTGTAGTGTGCAGTGTCATGATGTTATGGTAGGAGTGTGATGCAGGGCTGTGTTTTACTGCTGTTTGTCATCACATTAAATTGGCTGAGTTGGGAATTGCAGTAAGGCCATTAGCATTCACAACCATTACTGCCTTGAACACTGTCCAGCCTTTTCACTTCCCTCTCTCTCTCCCCACTCGTTCAGTAATTCTGCTTTATGCCTTTTTTGAATGCAAAATAGATTCTATCAGATTTCCTCCCCTCTCCTGTCTGCCTTTGCTGGGAACTGCTGTAGAGAGGAAAGCTGCCTTTAGGTTCTCCACCTTCTTTCAGACTGGTCATTATGGGTGACCAGTTGTTTTCTGCACCTTTGAATTTTGTTCATTTTCTATATTGATGAGCCGTAAAAGCCCTAACCAAAGTTTGAGCACTTCAATTTTCACTTATTATTTGTATGTGTTGGAGAATCTAGGCACTTAATCTTAAATACTAATAATTTTACTTCCACAAATGCATATGCTAATAGGGATGAGAAAAGTTAGGGGTTTCAGCACATCTAGAATTGGACTAACAAAAAAAAAGTTTAGGTTGGGAAATTTTTAAGTTACAAGTTTCATCCTTTCTGAATATTTTCATAATATATGTATCAAACTTGTTTTCCACTTCAAGTGTGGATTTTATCCTCATTTTCCTGTGGTAGTGCAATAGAATGAATAGAAAGCCCACACTGAGGTTGGTAGATGTCTGAATTGGATTTAGTGGAAGCTGAGTGAGCCTTGAGTTGCATTGAGACTTGTGGAGGGAACCTTCTGGTTCCATCCAGCTCTACCTCCTGCTAATGGCATGATGAGCTGGGTTAGCTTGGCATGGTCTTGTCCTGTTGAGCCAGAAGCTCACAGACATTGACTTTGCACCTTCTCTGAGTGACTTTGCCAACAACTGACCACATCTGATGGGGAAAAGTGTTTGTTAAAATCCAACTGGAATTTCTCTTGTTACAACTTGTGTATGTTGCCTGTAGCACTGTTTTGCCTCTTGTGCTTTTGCTGTGTAGGTACAATCAGGTTTCTCTGCCTGCCCTGCAAACTACCATCAGTTTGTTGAAGACAGCCATAAGATCTCCCCTGACATCCCTGTTTTCCTCCTCTTATGGCTGAACAAGCCCTGTGTCTCAGACACTTCTTACACTTGTGTGAGCCAGTGCACCAGTGGTCCCATCCTACTGGCCTTCTCCTGGTCTCATTCCAGTTTGACAATGTCTGTCTTCTACTGGAGATTCCAAAACTGGACATGGTACTCCACATGTGGTCTAATGAGTGCCAAATAGAAGAGAAGGATGATAAAATTGTTTAAGTTGCTGGGTCAAGTCTTGCAAATGCAGCTTGCTACCTGGTTATTGATCATAGTTTTGAGGGCTCACAGCTAAACCACAATGGCCATATGTGCCAGAGAAGACAAAAAGCTGTTCAGGGTGACTAAAGCCTGTCAGTGCCACTGGGGTCCTGACAGTTATGCACCGTCCTACATAAATTTCAAAAGTTGCCCTGAGTAAACTTGATGAAGATTCACCATCAGTCCAGACTCACCTTTAGCTACCAAAAATTAAGGTATCATTTCTAGGTGTTCTAAACAGGTGGATTGAATCACTCCCCAAAATGTTTTTGTCTGTGTGCAGACACCAGGGGAGAGACTTAGATGCTAAGTTGAGGTTTTGCTTTTAGGCAGCTAAATTCAGATGAGATGACAATTCACGTGGGATCATACCATCAGATGGTACTCTTGCACCCTTGGAGGAGAAAACAAATGTTTAGACTGTTTCACTTCAATGTAGAAACTTCTTCCTCAGCTTCAAGACTCAAGGTCTCATCTTCAAACTGTCTAGTTGCAAACCATGGCTGCATCTTGCCCATGTTAGGGCATGGTAGAGTTTTTCTTGTTCACTGATGTGGTTTCCTGTGCTTTGAATAGGCATGTAAAAGTCTCAGAAGTTATTCTTCAGGGGTTTTCCAGCTGAATCTATGTAAAGCATGGCTTGCTGCTGTACTGAAGAATGCTCAGTTTTGAATGAGATTTTGCAACCATTAAGTATGGATAATGGGAGTGTGCTTAGGATGCTGGAGGCTCTAAACAGATGCTATCCAACATCCACCTAACCTGCTTTTGGATGTATGGTTTGAAAACCACTGATGAAAGAAAAGCTTGATGAAAAGCACAACTTGCTAAGCAGGGCTAGATGGCAGGATTGAAGGAGAAGGAATTTCATCTTTTGGAGTATTTTAGCATTGCTTTTGTCCTGAAAGCAATCCAGGAGTCTCTGAGTTTAGCTGAAATTGAAAAATCAGGGCTATGACAGCCTTACATTATGCACATGAACTATAAAGTCAAAACAGTCTCAAGCTTGAAGTGATGCATCAGACCATGGAGAAAGAAAAGGACTCTTTCCACAGATATCTCTTCAATGCTTTTCCTGTAAAAGTCTTCACTATTACCCTGGGCTTCAAAATCTCAGATTTGCTTAGCAGTTTTCTTTCTCAGCTGTTGACTTTATTACTGTAAAACTACTTCTCTGTTTTCATGATGTGCTGAGAAGACAATTTAATTAGAAGATCAGGACTTGGTCTAGAAGCACCAGAGCACAAGGCTCTAACCATAACCACCTGTGATGGAGAGAGTCTGTACTTTATTCCATTAACAGCTATTATGAAATTTGGGAAGGAAGGGAAGGGAATGACAGATGGTTAACAACTTTATAGAGGGCATTGATGTGGATGAGTTTTTTCCTAAACTTTGTGAAGAAGGGGGGGCCACTGTCACAAGCTCACTGTGAGGCTGCAGGGTGCTGGCAGTCCTCACCATTGTCCTGCTGCTGGGGAAGGACATTTCTGTTGTGCAAACACCAGGACTGGCTGGCACCTCACCTCTCTGATTTCCAGAAGAGCACAGCTTTTCTTTCTGGAGAACCTGGGAATGGCATCATAGCAGCCAGTGCAGAGAGTTTTAAGGCTTACTACACCAAAGCCTGGTTGCTTTCTAGCTCTCTTGAAATCACATTTAATAGAAGGAAAGATAAAAGCAAATGTAAATGAGAACTTGTTTACATAGCACAAATGTTGGCGATGCAATTACAATGAATTTAGAGACAGAACTGAGAAGAAAACTCTTCTTTTATCCACCCATACCTTAATGAACTTAAAGAGGAATTTCTCTGTGCAGGGAAAAGAAATGTTTAACCAAATTTGTTGTCTGGGATTCTTTCTGGACATAGTGTTTACACCTAATTTATTCTCTGTGGCTCCATTTAAATATAGTTTAATCTAAATGCTGATTTCAATCTTTTCCCAAGGGTTTGCCTCCTATCTGCCACTTTCAGAAATGCTTCGTTTCATGTAGCCATGCCCAAAATCCATATCTTTTTCCTAGATGATAAACAGTTTCTGCTAGCAGACTTTCTTCACTGTAAAAAAACCCCAAATTTACTCTAAGTAAAATACTCTTGTTGGCTTGGTACAGTCACATTCATGGCTCAAGGTAAAAAGCTTTTTTCACATGCTGAAAATCACATTTGCATCAATGCTAAAGTTTGCCTCTAACTCTGCAAGCCTATTTCAAATAAACTGGCACACAAAGTTGTGTGTACATGCAGCACATTTAGTGCTTGTTTTTGACTGGTGTGGATGTCACCCATGTTGGTGTGACAATGCATTATTGCCCTGTCCTTGAGAGAGCTAGCCTGTGATTTAATAAATATTCACATTTAGGTACAACCTTCTAGCAAACACGGTGTCTCCTAGAGACTATCAGAAAGTGCTGGACATAGAGAGTGATTTAGTTGTTTTGGGGTTGGGGGTTTTTTTGTGTGTGTATTTTTTTTTTTCCTTTTTTTTCCCGATTACACAATTTTCATGGAAATAAACTCATTGTTAGTTTAGTATTAATCTGTTCCTGGAACTTACTGTTTATTTGCTTCAGAAGCTCAGTCACAATATTTTATTTGCAGACTTAATTATCTCCACAGCAACTAATTATGGTTTATTAACAATAATACTAGTAGTAATTGAAACAGAGAGCTAGGAGAAGCATACTATGTACCAAACATGTTGATATAATAATTTCCAAATAAAACATATTTTAATTTTTTTTTTAAGAAACAGTGGGTGAACTTAAAGCAGTGATTGTAGAGGGAGATGGGGGCTTTTGTAGACTCTTCCTATACAACAAAATGTGTTTAGATATTTGTACAAAATTTGTGTTATGCAGTGACTGATCCAAAACCCATTGAAAATTTTGATTTTGGTGGTCTTGGGATCAAGCCCTTGTTTAAGCAATTTCTGAACCCATTGTCAAGCAATCTTTAAGATTTTGCATCTTTCATGTGAGAACAATTAAACTGAAAATAAATTAATTAGAATTTAATCTGCTGTTGTGGTGAGGATCAGGAAATTAAGGATTAATCTTAAGGATTGTGTTTGACTGTGGAATTTATGCAATAGTCCTAAACTCACAGAGGAAGATTTCTTTCCTACATTGAATAATCAGGCTTTACTAATTTAAAGAATTTACTCCTAGAGCCAACAAATCCAGGCTCATACATTTTCTTTAAAGAGGAAGAAGGCAGAGCTAACCAGGATTGGATTTTTACATGTAAATCCCAGGGATTACAGGAGCCCTTCCTGCCTCTGTGCTTTACATCACTCTCCCATGTAAGCCTGCAGAGTGGGGCAGAAAGCCTAGAAAACACTCCAGCAATCATCTTGAAATGTGTTTTCCTGCTTATGTCTTGGTTGTGGGTTAGAGGTGGGGAACAAAAGTCTTCTGGGGCCCCTGGAGAGGAAATAATTACATTGCTGAGAACACAGACATGCCAGAAAGGCTGTGATAAATCTGCCCCTGAGTTTGCAGGTCTTGTCTGCTCAAGATGACTGCTGCTCTGGTGCAGCCCCTTGTCCTGTGAGATACCCAGCAGGTTCCCTTGTCAGCAAGCATGTGAGGCTGCTGCTGTGCAGTGCTCACAGGGTGAAAGGCTTGCTCTGCCTCACCCTGAGGAGCCACCAGTGTGGCTTCTGGCAGGGCTGTGCCAGCTCTGAGATCCCTAACATTTGTATGGGGAAAGAGACTCCAAAAAAACACGAACATCAAAACCAAACCTAACACCCCAAGGTGAATTAGTGATATTTATTGTAGCAGTGAATACCTATGCACGTGACTCTGAGCAACAATATCCTACAATAAATATTTTCTCCATATAGAAAACTCTCTTCTCATAGCTTGCCCCAAGAAGTCCCATGGATCTTTTGTGTTATGACAAGGTCAAAGACTCAACCAAGGGGCAGAACGTGGCTTCTTTTCCAGGCTGCTGTTTTAACACACAGGAGAGGGAACCTGTCCAGAGATTAGGTTGCCAGATTTGAACCTGGAAAATTGGATTCAGTTTTCTCTTCTGCAGCTGATTACTTATAAGACCTGAGGGAAATAATTTTGTGTCAGATTCTTCAAGGAATGATGCCCATTTGTTTTCCGTGGAAATTGGTTAAGGTTAGATGCGAAGTACCTTGACGTTCTCTGCAGGGCCTTTGAATTTGTACCTGGAAAATGGGGGTGGGATGATTCATATACTTGATAAATGTACTAACAATTGTGAAGTTCTTATACCTAACAGCTACAGAAGTCATAAATTTACTGCAGGTAGAGCTACATAATTCCAGATGCTAATTTGACTTTTCCGTCTTGTTTGAAAGGATATTTTTGGCTGTAAAGATGAACTTCTTGTAGTATTCAGATCACTGGTAAATTTCATTATTGACTGCTGTGAATCCACCAGCTCTTTAAGGGATTTTATTCTTATTTATATTTCTTTTCCTATTACAATTGAAATAATACCTTCACCACTATGTCTGTAAATTAGCCATACAAAAGAAACATGCAGCATCAGTCAAGGCAATTAAGAATTTGTGTAGACAGAAAATACTGTATCTTGCAGATGGCACACGAGGAGCCAAGGCTACATTTTTCTCTAGAGCTTGAGAGATTTATATTCAATCATCCTCTCAGGACTAGACACAGACTAACCAGGATAAAGTGATGTTCTTAATACACTTCTCAGAAGGGCTTTAGTTACTTTAGTTCTTTGAGCAAGTTCATTCAAGGTCTCTGTGCGGCCTGATATTGTGCCATGAAGAGGTGTCCTGAGACACTGGACAGAGTTCAGAGGTGAAAATAAGGATTGCACGTGGCCACAAGTTAATCTTGGAGCTTAACTGATATAGAGCTTTTGCCCCTGAAACACCTCAGAATGTGCTGGCTTTATTAACTTGACCTCTGCTTTTTGCCACCTTTTCCTTCTGTGTTTTTCTCCTACCTGTCAGATCCTAATTTTTTAGCACAAATCTGCATTGTTTAATTTCATTTCATGGTGCACAAGTACTTTGGGGAACATTATTAGTATGAAAACTTACAACAGTGCAGAACACTCCTTATTATTTACTTGCTGCTGGAGAATCAGTAGAGAAAAAGTGGTACAAGATTTTTTTCCCCCTATATATTTTTAGTTTTTTTTCTACTGAATATATATTTTAAAAGGTTGATTCTTGGGTCTCCCACCCAAGATGCATTGACTTAAATTAATGCACTTGTCAGAATAGAATTAAATTCCTGGTCACGATGAACCAAGAGGATCCTCAACTTCATCATCCATGAATTTTAAAAAAGGAATACTTATTTTTCTTGTGTACCTTCAGTCTAGGAAAGAACTGAAATTGTTCCTTTGCATTGTGCTGAATCAATCACAGGAAATAAATAGTGGTGTCAAACTGCTTCTTAAAGGACCTTTGGTACTTTATCTCACCTTACAGACGTGAGCAGCTTTTGGGCAAGTGACAGATTGCTACAAACTGATCAGCATAGGATCCAGGAATCCAAAATCATAGCACAGTCTAATGGTAGCAAATAAGACAAGTCAACTCTCAGTTCGTTTTTTGTAAGATTTTTCAACATCAAGCAAATAGAATTTGCTAATAACAGGCAGTTGTTCTAATGAAGAAATCCTGATTTAACCACTTTGCTCATATTAACCTTAATGCTCTTAAGTGTTCAGAGTTGATCAGACTCTGACTTCCAAGGGGTGCTGTGGGACAGGGACACTCAGTTCCACCTTTGTCTGCAAGTCTGTGAGGAGAGAGAGAATTGAGGAAACCACAGGACCAATCTTACCACGACGTGATAAAAATCTGTACAAAAAAAATAATGCATCTGTGCAGACTTTCCCAGACTGCCTTAACATTGTACACATTCAGTATTCAGAATTATTCTGTGAATAATTTATGCAAACATATTCCAGTGGTACAACCGTTTCAGTGGGTATTTGCTATTTTGGGACTTGTGGCTGGCCATCTATTTCCATGTGACAATTACCAGTTTCTGCATGCATGATTCTTACATGTGGCTCTTTAGGGTGAATATATTTAACTATTTGCTGAGCTTTCCCTATGTGCAAATAGATTTTGCTTTCAGCAGTGTACAGAAAAAAAAAAGGTAGAGAGAACAAAAACCAAGCAGAGATAAGGGGTTGCAAATATTTGAGGAGGAGCATAAGTACCAATGAGATGAAACTCTACAGTGATTTTTGGTGTTATGATGCTCCCATTGTAAAAACTGCATTTCCAAGGGTTTAGGAGTCTACCCATAAAGCTACACCCCAGGTCAATTTGGAGAGTGCCTGGAGCCCTCTTGGCAGCTCTGAATCATGAACTCATAGTACAGTTGGGGTGGAAGGGACATTTAAGGATCATTTCGTCCAACCCTCTGCAATGAGCAGGGACATTTTCATCTGGATAATGTTGCTCAGAGCCCCCTCCAATGTGACCTTGCATGTTTCCAGGGAGCAGAAAAGCAGGGCTGGGTTTCTCAGCATTGCCAGCCCAGGGAGCAGAAAGCCACGGTGTGAAGTCCAAACTCTGGACCTCTGCACTGCAGCACAGAGCCCACCTGGCTGCAGGGATGAAAATAATAATGGTGGTTTACTGTGACTTATGGAAACACGTGAAAAATATATTGATTTTGTCCTGTTTCCTTCCTCTCCATATATTATTCTATCCTTGCTCTTGGTTAGATGTATCCATTTTGGGGAGAAAAAAATCCCTGAAAAAAAAAACCCCAAACACCAACACATCATATGGGCATGGCTTCTTATTTCTGCTCTCTATCACATCTAGTTGCCATCCTCACAGCTCGGAGACTTCTGTGGTGCAATTCTTTGCCATGCAGCACCCAGACAACAAAGCTGCACAGGAAAGGGACATTAATAAAGGCAGGGGATTTTCAGTTTTCCCTGAATGTGAATTTAGCTGTGTTCCCTCCCGCTGAGCGAGATGATAATGAGGCAATCGATCGTAAACAGGTGCAGCGAGGAGCTGCTCTGGGTGCAGCAAA
The DNA here is from genome assembly GCA_013400855.1 of Buphagus erythrorhynchus. Classification (NCBI taxonomy): domain Eukaryota; kingdom Metazoa; phylum Chordata; class Aves; order Passeriformes; family Sturnidae; genus Buphagus; species Buphagus erythrorhynchus. The sequence goes on along the minus strand of VZTT01055071.1, from coordinate 15,065 downwards.
CCTTGGCACTCCAGCGCCGTGCTCGGCGTCTGAATCCTGGGATCACTCAGAAGGAGTGACAGAATAATAATTCTCATCTCATGTTAAGGCAGAGACTTGTTAAATTCAGAACCTTCTGGAATTAATGCTTTTTTTTTTTTTTTTTTTTTTTTTTTTNTTTTTTTTTTTTTTTTTAATATACGTTCTTTGCATTTGCCAAGCTTCATTTCAGGAATTCCTCGAGCGAGGAAATGCACCCTTAAGAATTACTGTGTTATGAATTATTTATTCATTATCTGAAGCTTTATAGCATTTATAAACCTTTAAGTACTTAGAGGTTTAGTAGATTTTTAATTTTTTTTTTAAAGTATTCCATATTTTAAACTAATTTTTAAAAATGGATTATGTCCACCTTTAATCTGACCAGGTGCTGTGGTCTTTACCACCTTGCTGTGGACAGCTAGAGCAGAAAAGCCACACGTGCACAGCTCTTTATAATTCTAGTTTATTTAACCCATGAACACAAAGGTAACATTTGATGGATAGTTTCAGTAGAGCAGCATTCCTTCTCCATAGATGGGGAGAGAGGACCTGCTGTGGATAAGTATTGACTAGGCACAATGCTGTTAATGCTGGGGTGAGGGGATGGCACAGTGCAGGGCACCTCCTCTTACCCTCCTCTTCCTGCAATCACCGTCTTGCAGAGGGTTTTTTTTTTCTATTCCTC
>VZTT01055070.1:1427-21219 GCA_013400855.1 Buphagus erythrorhynchus | reverse complement strand
ATCCAGTTCCAAAGGAGTGCAAAGTTTTATTTTGAGAAATGAAAAAAACCCTGAATACATGAAAATAATTTATCTTATTCCCTTTATTCATTTTCAGAAGATCTTGTCTAACATCTGTTCTAAGTGCTTTGTATATCAAATGTTCATGCATTTGAAAAAATGGATCTGTAAAAACCAGAGCTAATGGCAGTATTACTGAGCTTGTATCCTCATGGTTGTTTTGGAGGACTTTAAATATAGACGTGTAAGAGGACACAGTTTTTGCCCATACAGCAGAAGCAGACAAACAAATTGCTGGTGTTTCAACAAAAGAGTCTCTGTTGCTCTTCATCACTCTTGAAAGAAGAGACAGGAAAACAGCTTCAGTCTTACTCTGCAGTGACCTTTATTTCCCTTCACTGATTAGTCCCTGAAAATGGGCAGGGCAGACTATGGGCAATGCAGTGCAAAAACACTGACTTTGTGGTTATTAATTTGTCCTGGCTCACTATTTAATCTATGTTTTCAAAATGCCCTGACTTATGAGGCAAAGAGGGAATGTGGAAATGTGAGGTAAACTATGGGGCTTCCCTTGCTCTAAGCACTTTTTCTCATTTAAATTCTGTGGAAATCCCACTGTCATTCAGTTCTTTTTGAATTAAGCTCATAGCAGCTTTGTCGTGTGCAGCATTTTAATAAGGTCAGACTTAGAAATTTGTTAATTTACTTCTTGTCTACTCACCATCGTGTCCTTTTTCTGTTCTAGTAGAATTTGTACAAGCTGTAGCTTAATGTTTGGGTTTTTTTCTTTTCTCTGAAGGAATGCAGACACTGTTACAAAATAAGCCTTAGGCTCTTCCCCTGCCAGGGACTGTGCTCAGCCTTGTTGCTTGGAAGAGACATTTTTCAATTGATTGAAAGAGACATAACTGAGGCACAGAGAAATACCTATCCAAGTGGAATAAGGTTGCAGGATTGCAGATTTCCTAGTAATGACATAAAATCTAAACACTTTTTCTTTTAATGAATGCAAATAGTGACCTAGGGACTCTTGGAACAGGAAACTTTGTTAAGCTTAAGGAAATGAATGGATTTGTTCTCCACTTTTTTTTTCCCACAAGCTGGAGTTTTTAGTTCTCTATTCTCATCCAAGGAAGACATAAAAAGATATGCCATGACCTGAGTTCAGCCGGACTGAAAGGAAGATTGTGCAGGACCAAACACAATCACAAATTCATCATCACTAACTATTCATCTGAGGGGCTGTCTATGCAGAGAATAGTACTGGTTTGTGTACTTTCTCAGAGCCTGCTTCCAGAAGCTTTACTAGAGGAGGCTGTTAACAAGCTCTTCTGAGCACATAGGAACAGTTTTAATCCCTGGTTTTTCTTGGAGCAAGTCCCTGATGTTAAATACAAAGTAATTTTCAGTTGTGAAACATGCATCAGTTACCTTAACTTCATGTGTGTGGTTGTTAACCTTGTGCCATATCCATACTGAAGTAAAAGCTTACATTCTTTTGGTAGTTCTTTCTGTAATGTTACGCATAATAACAGTTTTATGATTAAATAGGTAGAATAGGTAGAATCATAAATGATTCTATGATTCAAATGAACTCTCATCTCTTTGGTGTTTCTATTTTGCAACTTATATTTAGTGCACTCTTAAATCTGTAGTCACCCTTTTGCCAAATATTCTCAGTGTTTTGCCTTTATATGCTTAAAGATCTTATTGAATACTGCCCAGAAGCAGCTGGGGGGAGAAGAGCTTATAAAAATGTAGTATTTGATATTTAGAAGAACACAGGAATTTTTAAAATCTTCTCATTCTAGAGTTCTCATCTTGAAATGGTTTCAGTGACATGGAGTTGGGGTTTCTATTATATATCCTATCAGTGAGGTGACATATTTCTGGTGGAAAGGTGATGGAAATACATTAAAACTTAGAGGATATATTTAGCACCACTACTAAGGGGATGTAATGCTTATGAAACAGCCTATCACTAATACCTGGTCTGGGGAGCAACTTCACTTGTCATGTCTATTTTTCTACAAGTATTCCCTTTTGAAAAAAACCCAGCACCTTTGCTTTGTCTACCACAACAGTGTTAGCATCTGTAAAGATTCCAGGACTGAAATTGCTCTTTTTTTTTTCCTTCTTTATTTTTCTTACTAAATTATTCTCTGCCTATGCCTGGTGTCACAAAACACCTGGTGTCATTCATCTCATTCTTGATGTAAAGCTTTTTAAAACTGAGCTGAAGCCCTTTATCCATAGGTGGTGAGGCAGTAAGCTTATCCTGCTGTGTCAGTTAGATGACATTTTACAACTTTTATTTAGCAGTAAAGGATGTTAATTCCCAAGTTTCATACCAAAAAGTATTGCAGAGATTTGCTGAAGCTGTGGATCTATTAAGATTGGGCCTGGTTGTTGTGACATCATAACATGTTGCTGTATATTTAACAGTGAAAATTAAGTTAAAAAAAGACTTGTGGAGGTTTGCTTCAGACATAAATGTGCAGACTTGGATTAAAGTAGGAGTTCTGATATTTAAACTTTCAGGAGCACACATGTTAAATAATTCCAATCATGGTAATACAAGTTACTGGTCTGTCCATATTTTCATGTGTATCACCTTAACCCAGTTTTATGCTTCTGTTTTTAAAACATATCCTTATAGAACCATTGAGGAATTAATAAACTGGATAATAACCTGTAGTCTGTCCTCTTCTCACTCACGGACTTAGACCCACCTTAAAGTTGACTTTGAATATGTTAGTGACAATTACTGCCTTTAAAACATGAAAACTATTTTCTCTACATTTTAGTGAAGGAAATCTGGCCACAAAGCAAGTAATTTTTCTTCAGAGACCTGTTATGTGGAGTTCTGCTGTCCAGACACCGGAGGTGAGTGACATATTTGTGTTATTAATATAAAAAAATTAGTACTTCACATAATGGTAAGATACAGAAACAAACTAGACTCAGGATTAACACGGGGGAAAAGTGGCAGAACAGGGTTTCCCCTCAAACAAGTTCAAGTTTGTGGATGTTTTTTGCAGCTGGATCACGTTATTTTTTTCCTCAGCAGTTATTTTTTAAGCCATGGAGAAAAGCATAAGCATGCTAAAATCCTGGTTTATGCTAAGGAATTACTGTGTTCCAGGTGAATGAGCTTGGCTATGCTATGTTTCCTTGGGAGTCTTAAAAGTTCTGATCAAAATCCTGCATCTCTTGCATGTGAAACAGAAAACTATTTTGACCTTTAAAATGTCTACTTGCACATTTTTAGAAGAAAGGAGTGTTAAGCTGTGCTGTAAGGGATGCTGTCATCTGCAGGTTATCCAGGGTTGAAGGGCTGTTGTTGCATGAAAATGTGTGACAGATATAGAGGCTTTAAAATTCCTGCACTGAACTCAACAACTCCTTGTCCCTTTTGAGTGGAGCTCCCATAACAGTGGTTGTATCAAGTGCTTTGAGGATTAAGTGACTGACAGTCTCCATATTCTGCTCAAAATCAGTGTCACCATTACTGCACCTGTAAAGTCCGGCAGTAAATCCTGCTGTGCCCAGAGAAGGGTGAACTCCTGGTGGGCTTTTCTTTGCCAGGTCTTTTGACATCCTGTGATGGGTTTCCATTTTTTGTTCTTTCTTGGGTTCAGTGGCTGGTCAGCCTTTCTCTATTCAACATGTCTTTCCTGTGACAATCTTAAGCAGTTAGGAAAGCTATGCTTGTTTTCACTCATGTCCAGCAGTGGAGTAGTAACTTTACAAACTCATTCATGGTATATAATTATATGGCAGTGATACCAAGCTGCTGCTTTCTCTATTTGTATTAATACTTCCATAAATCTCTAAATTTTTTGTGTTTGATCTTTCTCTGTTTTTTACTGTCTGATCAGTGTGTTGCCATCATTTGTGTTTTCCTTTGTTTAGTGTTTCTAAAATACTCTCTTCCTTTTTTTGTTCTTCTCCAGGCTTCTGCTTATCTCCAGCCTAATTTCCTTCTCAGTGTGTCCCCTGATAATTAGTACTTCCATGCCTGGAAGAACTTGCCTTCAACATGCACAGTTCAAGCCCTATTTTATTGTTTTTGTCTCTGCCACTGTCTCAATTCCCAAATAGTTCTTGTATGCTATCATTTATTTCTTCATTTTCAGAACTGGAGCTTTTGCTTTTTTGCTCTTCAGTGTTCTATGTAGTCTCATTTGACAATGTCTTAATCTCTCTCCGTTCATATCCTTTTCTAAATTCTTCCAGTGGAATTTTTTCCCTAACCACCCTCTGTCAAATGTATCTCCAGCTTTTATCTTTAAAACCTTCTGACTTCTCTCACATGCCTGACTTTGTAGCTTTTACTTTTTTCCCTACTCCATTTCTGAAAGTATGTTTTGGACCACAGTTTTTGATAGCAACATGGTAAATACATAAAGCAATATCATGTCAGTCATAAAATAATGCTTTTCCTGATATTTTTCCCTTGGTGAGGCATAATGCTACTTTTAACTGTGTGTATCTTAAAAGGCAGTGTAACTGTACGTCACAAGTTCGGTTCTGCCATGAGATGTAATACAAACCAGCTCTGTATAAACATTCAGTCTGAGGAACTGATGCATCTTTGAGACATGGCTTAAATTAAAAATAGGAAGCGTTGTACTCACTGTTTAAATTCTTTCACCCTGTTGTGGGGTGATGAGCAGCCTTGGGTTATACAAATAAAATGTGTTTTGTAGTTGTTGTTTTATTTTGTTGGAATGGGAAATGTTTGACTTAAGGATTAAACATACTCAAAGTGAACAAGAAATAGCTAATTTGTAGCCATTTACATCAGGGTTTCTGTGTTTAAAATGTGAACAAAATGTGCTTTTTCAGTACCAGTGAGTGTTTTGCTTCTCTACCAGGAAATTTCAGTATGTTGAGGTCATTTAGTTTGGGATAAATAGGTAACTGGGGCTGAAGCTGAAACTTTTAGCAGAGTTACATTTTCCTTCTGCTTTGCCGATTACGTTGGTTTTCCCCATAATTTTTATCTATTTACTTTATTGCTTTGTTTACCAAAATCTTTGCTAGCTTTGCATTGAGTGCCTAGATTTCAGGTGTTAAACAAGCTATTAAAATTTGAAAGCATTCCCTTTTGCTCTAGAAACTTTACTGTTTGGGGGGGTTTGAGGTTTTTGCTTTGGTTGTTTTCATTTTGTGGAGAGTTTTTTGTTTTCTGTAACTTTTATTTGAAATGTTCCCTGGACACTGATGAGACAGCTGTACAGCTTTATCAAACTGTTGCACATATTTTTGTAAAAACATTTAATTCCTCTGGTTGTATGTTGGTAGTCATGACATCTTCCTTTTCATTTGTGTATCTGTTTGTTGATGTTCATATTACATTAAAGCTGGTGTTAAAAAAATTTTCACATCCACAGCTTAGGATGTTTTTGAAGCATAGAAATATTTCAGGAACCTAAAGTTTGAGTAAAAAAAAAAAAGACTGCATCAGAATTTATGATTATTTAAGCATACACATGTTCACAACTTAGGTACCTTAAGAAGAATAATGCTAACGAGGCTCTTTCATTACTGAAAGAAGAAAGCAGCCTCATCCAGGCCTTCTCATCACTTAACTATCAAGCCCTGGTCACATCACAGTGACCCCACTCCCACCCAGGTCCCCACAGTGCAGCAGGCTCTGGCCATGGAAGGAGCTGTGCTCCTTAGGCATGTCCAGCTGTTGGACCTCTGTCACTTCCATTCTGGAAAATGGCAGCACAGAGTATGGGGTGTTTTCTGTATCCAGAGTATTTTTTTTTTAATTGCTGGATTGAATTTAGCATTGCCATTTCTAAAGTAAGTTTTGCTTCAGTAAGAATTGAGGGGGTCGTGTGTTACAGCCTGGCCTATGATTTATGTGATAGTACAGAAGCTTCTTGGGTTACAAGGGCTGTGTCCTATCTCAGTGGACTTTTTGTTTGTCACATACCATTTGCTTTCCTAAGAAAGGGTTCAGAGGATGAGATGTGAGATTGAACCATGCAGTGCTTGAGGGGGTTGGTTTCTTCTTCTCTGTTTTTCTTTATTTCCCTTAAGCAGACTTTTCCATCCTCTTACTGTGGCAGTCAGGCAAAACTTCCTTCTGTTTCTCCTGAGGCAATGCTGTTTGCCCTTGTTTAACTTCACAATGTCCCCTATAACAGCTTTCCTAAATATGTTTCCTTTAGCCACATGGGCCATTGTTTTTTCTGACTCAAAAGAATTTGAGAAAAAGTTTAGCAATGAACAGAAGGGAGACACAAACTTGCCAAACCATTGTAAAAGTCTGTGTTGTGCTTTTTTTAAAATGTCTGCACTGTGTCCTTCATGCACTGAAATGCAGCTCTGGGCTGAGGCTAGATTCCCTCTTAGCTACATGTGCTCCTTCTGTGGGCAGGGCAATATCCCCTGGTGTAGTTGTGCTCGTGCTGAGAGCAGGGCTCCAGGCAGCTGGCTCAGGGCACTCCAGCCTTGCTGACCCTGCTCCTCTGTGTGGCTCAAGGCACTGACATTGTCTCTGGAGGTACTGCATCATCACAGATCTCAGGAACTCATCTAGCTCCTGATGCTGGACTGAGATAAACCTTTTATTTATTGTTGTGCCTCAGACAACCCTTAGCATAGTCTGCTAGGTCTATTGTTTGCAGAAATCACGATCTGCTTACTTTTCTTTTTAGCATTGGCAACCATCACTTCAACAGGAAAGATGTCAGGCAGTCTCAATACTAATGTCAGACTGTATTTATACTGAGTTCCTCCTATGCAAGGACTCTGTAGATCCCAGCCACTGACTTCGATCTGTATAGATTTACCATGGGAATTGTAATTGCTTCCTCAGATAATGGCATGTTTCTTGAGAATTGCACTCAGTGTTAAGATGCAGTTACACTAAATCTATCCATGATTCATTGCAAAGTGTTTGGCTGGATTAGTTTTCGCCTAAATAAGCTAACATTTCAATATCCTCTTGTTTTTCAGAGGAAATCCTTAAGACAAGTGACTGGAGAAGAAAAAGGCAGAGTGTCCAGCAGAAATGTTGGATCAGACACAGCTACTTCTTGCCCTGTAGAAACTGGACAGCCACCTGACGAGTTTCACCTGTCTCCTTCTAAACAATATTGGGTCAAGGAGGGATCCTCCCATTATGGAGGCTTTCCAGGATTCAGTAGCAGTGATGGAGTATTAAGGGAACTGGATGATGGACAATTTGACCAGGAAGATGGAGTCACTCAGGTCACGTGTATGTGATTAGTAAGTAACTGCTTCAAATGGACATGTACATAAATCATACAAATGGATTTTTTTTTTAAATTACACTACTTTAAACACATTGGTATAATCCTATGACTCTTCCCAAACTCCTTTTGTATTTTTGTCATTTTCCATGTTATGTTAATCCTACTGTAGTAATAATAATACTGCAAAGTAATTTTTCTGTCTTTAATTGTATAACTACATGACTTGGGTGCTCTGCTAACTTGTTAATGCTTTTGACAAGCAAGGAAGCAAAAGCTGCAAAACAGTGACAGTTTGAATTGTGTGAGAGAGAAAGGAATGAGGATGTTTAGCATTTTCCACAAGCTGGAGGAATGTTTTTGGGTTGGTTTTATTGTTTTGTTGTTTGGGGTTTTTTGAGGATGTTGTAAATATTGGTGGGGAAAAATGAACTGTCTTGCTGTTGTTAAGTTTTAATATAATTTTCATTTTATTTGCCTTGTGTAAGTTCAAAAGCCTAGAGAAATGTCAAGTCTTACACTAGAGTGTTAATAATTTAAGCTACATTCAGACTTGGTGTGGACAGAAAAACTCAGGAGGCTCTAGGTAACTTGCTCCTGGAATACAACTTCACCTATGCAGTTTTCACAGGGTTCCTTGTACATGTAAGCCAGGAGCTTATAGCTTGTATTATAGTGATGTGTTCATAATATACTTGTGCGTGGAAATTAAGAACTGCTCGTCTCCTAAAAGATAACTTGCAGTCTGTAAACAAGTAGTTTGAGAAGCTCCCTAGGAAGCATTGAGGGCAGTGTGCACAGTGATGCTGCTAATGCATAGGAAGAGGATGTAGGTTAAACTTCATAGACAGTATTAGATGGATGTATATATAAAATTGTCTCAGCTAAATGTATCACACTGGATAAAGTGTATTGAGCTGCATCCAATACCAGACTTGATGTTCAGTGGAAAGGATCAAGTTGCTGTGCCTCCATCCTTACTATGGGGAGGAGCTCTTGCATTAAGGGAGGTTAATATTTGCTGGCAAGATGCTGTGGGGAGAGGAACAGCAATTGCTTTTATGCTGCTGTCTGGGAAGTGTATTTTATGGAGGAGAAGCTGAATAAAAATGCATCTCCAGAAGGTAAATGTGATTATAACTAAAATGTGCATTTTTCATGTAGATTTAGAAGCAATAAAAAAAATTATAAATGCTTATAGTCTTTAAGCTAGTGCAAAATATTTTGGTCAAAATAAGTCAGAACAGAACTGAGCAAATGTATTCATAAATCCACTCTGAATGTTTGCAGTACAGCACCCACATCACCCAGGGATTGTGGTACCTGTCTTTGTGTGTTGTGCTGCAAACACTGATGTCATGAATCATTTACCTACAACACCCTGTTCGCCATGGATAGCATCCCACCAGCTGCTGTGGGACACTGCCTAATCCATAGTGGTAGATGCTAGCACTAAATGCAGTGGGCAGATTAATGCAGTGATGGGAATACCAACAGTTAACTCCAAATAGGCACCCCAAGAGAGGGCCAGGACAGTAGTGGAGGTTCACCTGCAGTCTCAGAGCTGTGCAGAAAGAACATGGGCAGTAACTGCTTATTTCAGTAAGCAGAATTAATTCATGCAGAAAAAAAAGTTTTAATTTTATAGGGCAGGGGGTAGGGGGAAAACCCATTCTACTGACATAATTAGCATGGGGGAGGTTGAAACAATATTGCTTTGGAGCTGCTTCCTGATTTACTTTTGAAATTCTTACTGGCAGGCTTTTGCTTATTTTTCCTTTGGAAGAGCAACTCTTAGCTGTTTGCAGCAGGTTGGGGGTTTTCTTCCAAAAAAACCTACAGCTCTGGAGGTTTAGCTTCAGCTTCTTTTTTCCACTGGATGCTGTGGGGAGTGATGGGGGCATCTCGAATAGGAGGTACAGTAAGAAACCTCTTCTGGCAAAGGCTCTTCTCCCAGCTTTCCCACCAGCATCTGGAGGTCAGGGATGTGGGGCATGAGCCTTGTGTTCATTCCCTGCCTGGGGGCACTGTAAGGAGGACAATCCCCCTGCTGACAGGGCGAGTGCAGGGCTGGGTGTCCCTGCAGGGCCTGCCCCAAGTGCTGCTTTGTCTTGTGGCACTTCTTGGGGAGCACTGGTCATGGTCACAGCCAGCAGGGATCTCCTTCATGGGACACAGATGGGGAAGAAATATGAAAATACAAGTTAGAGCCATCTCTGGCAGAAAGCCAGGTAACTCTAGCATATTAAAAATGGAGTAACAGCTGGTCTCATGCAACCTGGGATATGTTGCTCTACTTCCAGAAGTATTTTTTATGACTTATTCAAAACTTGTGTGTGTGTGTAATTTTATTGGTCATTCTCCATACAAGTCAAATCTGTAAAATGGGCAAAAATTGGTCCAAAACTGCAGTACTGAATATTTCAAGTTAGAGCTTTTAAAATAGATCAAAGAAATAACCTTTTATCAAGCAAAATCCTTGCTTAAGATAGTTAACATTAGCAAACCCTAAACCAAAACTGAGCTATAAGTATTTAAGTAAGTTACCAAGTATGAAGTAGTAAATGTAATGCAGTTACTCTTTCTAGAATGCATTCATTGGATCAAAATTACGTAACTTCTAACTGAGATCTTTCCATATCACCTGTTGAAATTGCAGAAAATTCAAATAAAATAGTATCTTTCTAAGAGAAATATTCTCCTTACAATTAATGGGATGTATACAAGAGAGACTGTTTTGGAACTGGGGTGGAAATTGAGTATGTCCTGGATGTCCACAGGTACACTAGAATATAATCACTTCTAGCAAGAAGGGCTTTTTTTTTTTATGAAATAAAGCCATATTCTTTTTCAGTAGCCCTCAGTTTTAACTGTGCTTTAGTCCTTGCTCATGAATCTCACAGGTGTTGACAATGCTGCAAAACCTCTGAATTTCTTTCTTTTTAATGCAGTATAACTATGCTAAATTGTCTCCTCTGAACCCGCTCAGCAATTCCTGCTGGATTGTTAAGGACAGCTGGGTTTTTTAATGTCATTTTTCGCATAGTATCAGCCTGTGCTGTAGCAATATTCATGTGAATTGTTTGCTTTTGGCAGTCAGGGCAAGTTGCTTGCTCAGCCTGTGTAAAGACAGTGCAAGAATTGTCTTCATGCACTTGACCACTCATCTTCCTAAGGCTTGGATGCTGATACTGAAAAAATTGAAAATGCTTCTAAAACAAATCATTGATAATCTTCTAGTTTGTTCCTTGTAGTAAAAATTCTGAAAGACAACTCCCTCTTACTTGGATGAGTGAAAAAAGGAGGGTGCGTTTTGGGTATAGGAAATGTGATTTCAGATCCTCGTCACTTGTCTGGCACAAACCAGAGCACTAAGGTTTGCCTTCACTGGTGTGGTGACAAGCACTGTCCATTAAGTAAATCAGAAGAATTCTCTGAAAAAAATAGTAAGTACACTTTTTCTAGTCAGTAACAAGACTTCAGCCAGGAGCCTGTGTGTTTGAAATGTAGTAGGGAAACCCTTCCCTGAGTGACAACAGAAATGCTCTGCAACTATTAGAACAGAAGGCAGCCAATAGCGTTCATGAACGTCTGCAGAAGACTGTTTATACTTTCTGATGCTTAAATTGTTTGGAGAGGAAATAGTTTTCTATTGTTTACAAACAGGAAAAAACTGTCCACAGTTAAATTTTGTACTTTGCTTATAACTGTCAGAACAGTTTATTTACATACCTGGTCAACTGCAATAAATGGCTGCTTCACTTGTTTCTGGTCTGTAAAATATTTTCTTTGTGTACAGGTTCAGATCTTTTCTATAGGAAGATTCTCACCATTAGAAGTACTTAAAATCAGTTACCAGCTTATGATGTTTGTCTCACACTGACATTAACTGGGTTACATCAATGTATACCTTGCCTCAAGCTAAAATTACCTTTTTGGAGTCTTGTCTGAACAGCAAAGCCTGATAGAGTTAATGCCATCTAGTAAAACCTCATTAGGTTTTTCCCTGTTCTTAGTATATTCATCTTTCAAAGGCAAAAAATAGAGATTGCTGTCTTGACAGTTCCCTGTGGATTAACACCATGGCTGATGTGCTAAGTCAAAGGTCAGGTAAAACCCCAGTGACAAAGGAAGTAATTTGACAGTGAGTCTTTGCTTACAGCCTTTGTGTCTGTGACATGCAGTCATAAATGTGCTTATTCTGCATCTAGAGGGGCTCTTTAGACCTCCCATATTTTAACTGTGGAACCAGCATGTTCTGATTGGAGGAGTGTACAAATTTGAGGTCTGACTTGCAAGTTCCTAATGAGTATTTTATTTCTCTACTTTGGAAAGAAGAAAGACAACTTGATTTGAGCACACCTTGTAGCAGAGATGGGGGAGCACCCAAGGGTCTGTTGAAAACAGTTGGCTGTGTTCTCAGACAACATGAAAAAAGATAATAATAACTTGTCAAAATATAGTGGTATGGATAAAGAAACAGTTTAATTTTATCCTTTTTTTTTTTTTTTACAATATAATTCAAAGACAGTCTCAGTTTGCCTATGACGGAAAGTCTAAATTAAACCTGTTAATATTTATTAGACAAATCAATGGTTTGCTTAGGCTAATTGAAGTTTTATGGTACCATCCAGGCACATGTGTGTACACAGTACTCATGTAAACAATAGCAAGGGAAAATACAAGCAGTGTCTCACTTAGGCCTTATATAAAATCAGCTTAGTATAGCAAGTCAACTTTACAGTGCAAATCTGAATGAGAATAAACAGGATTCAAACTTCCAAGTTCTTTTTTGAAGTTAAACTCTTAAAGCATAAGAGGAAAAGGTTTAAAATTTTAATGCAGTCCTGAGCACCACATCATTTTCTTCAATTTTGTAGAGGAAATGTCATTAGCAACACCAGTCCCATGTTTTTGCCTGTCCCAGTCACCACGGCCATTGTACACATGCAGAGTGACTGTACAAAGGAGCCACACCATGGATGGTCCTAGAGCAGACAGCAACGAGCTAAATACGTTTTACTACCTCCAGAAGACATCCTCCTACCTGCAGTACTAACTCCAAGTTACCTATCAAAGTCAGGTAAGCTGGTCTATACAAGGCAAGTTACAGCTAAGTGTATAGACAGTAACTACAGCTACTTCACTCTGACAACATCTCATGCAATTACCCTGCTGACAGTTAAATACAATGATAAACATGAGACAAGAAGCTGCTGAAGAACACAGCTGTTGAAGTACTTAAGCTTAGTCTCTCAATTTTCTCATTGTTCATATTCCCTTTACATCCAGGTGATAACAGTTGCTTGAGGTGTGCTTGATTCATATAAAGAAAAATAGAATTTAAGGCATGTTCAGTATATTATGAAAAAACACTTAGTAAAAATATGTGGACTCCCTTCTTTCCATGTAAATACAATGTAGAAAACAAAGTGTAAATTACTGAAACTAGCTGAGCTAGATCATTCTGACCTGCTGAAAGAAAGAGGGTGCCTGTCAACCTCAGAGAAACAAGCTAACTTCTTAAACAGCAAAGCAAAATTCATTCAAGAACACAGCTACTGCTTTTAGACCCTGCATTCATGTACACTTAGCAGTATTTCTCTTATATGCATCTCTAAAACATTTAATTCTATCCTTCTAGACAAAACACAATTTAGCAGCACTCATGGAAATTGTCAGTTATTGCAAATCTGCAAACACAACTTGAAATAGACACCTGATAGGGAACCAGAAGCATGAATCCAAGTCTCTCTATCAATATGGTAAAGGTAAATGAAGAGAAACAAATATATGCTGAAAACATAATTAACTCCTACTAAGAATTTGGTTTGACACTTCAGGTACTTTGCATGTTTTGACTAGGAATACAAGCAGAGACTGTGCCAGTGTGTTATGTAGTGTAACATGAACAGCTGAGGTATAATCTGTAAGCAGTTGCCATAAATATGCACAGGTATTCTTCAGAGAGGTTGTGGACTGGAGAACAGCAGAAGTCTGCATTAGCAGGACAGCACCTGTTCCCTGCTGTACACAAACCTCCAGTGCTGACAAAAAGTCCAGAAAGTGTGTTAGATAGATACCAAGAATATCTATGTTCAATACCATAGTGAAATTGTCCTTTTGGTTAATACTATAGATCCTGTTAGTACTTGGATATACACATACAGTAATATGCACATCCAGAAGTAAATCTTCAAAGCCATTTTAAAAAAATAAAAGGTAAATTAGGAATAAGCTACATTGCAAGAAGCTTCCTGCAGAATTATATATTTAAGGTGATAATCTTTGAACTAAGACTTAATATAGCTGTTGCATTACAAAATGGCTTGCTTTGAAATTGTAATCTCACTTTTTCCCCACCCAATCAGACACATCTTCAGGATTGTGATTCAATGATTGTTTAGCAGCATTTTTAGAGAACTGTAAATTCTTTTATTAACAGGCATTATAAACAGATACTACTAGTTTTATTTAAAAACCATGAGTGCCACATTGAATATACAGCTCATGAATAACTTAGAAGTATTTCCCATATTAAAAGGCAATGCACACAGCATACAAAAAGTATACTAAACAAAGCTATGAGGATACGTGATTGAAGTATCTAAAGTGATATATATACAGTACATAATTAATGTTTTGTTTATATTCAGTACAGAATTCTGTACTGCTCTTCCCATTATGCCTCACTCTCCCCTGACACTGAATTTTGCACTTCTTCTTCCAAAATTGGTACAATCAGGTTATCCTTGGACATCAGATTATACTTCATCACAAACTTAGTGAACCGGTGACACAAGAAAGTTTCATTCTGGAGGTGAAAAAAGGGGAAAAAAACAGAATGTACAGAAGGATTATTTTAAACCATTATGAGGAACATGCTGCTATGTAATTGTCTCGTAAGATTTACAGATCTTAGTCACGCTTAAATAGTACATTTATATTGCTTCTTTTATATCTTTACTGGTTGCTTGTAGTTATTACAAATACTAAGAAACCTACTGAAATTGAGGCTTCAGTCACAGCTCAATTTAACAGCACTTACACAAGAATAAATTTAAATATTTAAAAGTATGATTCTGAAGCTCCTCCTACATGCAGTCTCCAACACAAGAGGGCACAATCATTTGACAGCTGTTCCAGAAACCTGAAGTGGGATTTGGCAAAGGTTTCCTTTTTTATTTAGCTGTACCCCTTATCTCCTTTCTAGCTTTCTACTTTCCCATTAAAAAAAGTTGCTGGTGGTGCACAAGTTGCCCTCAATTACTCTGATCCTTTACAGTTAGACAATTCCAATTCCTTAACTGTTGTGCAATGTACACAAGCAGGAAATACATATATGTAAGCAGTACTAACTGCACTCAGTGCTTGAATACATTCAGAATTCTTAAATACAAGATGAATTTGAGTTGTCTGTAAAAAGCCCTCAAATTCTGGCCTTTTATCTAAATGAAGGGAAACCATAACTGAATACAGTAATCACATAAATTATTTTTATGTGTAGGTGTAAGTATAACAGTTTTTCAGTTCTTGTAAAACTGGAATCTACTGTAATCAATCCTTCACTTGAAGACAGATCTTCCAGTAGGATTAAAATATTTTATACAACTCCATCACAGCTGTAACTTCAGTAACTGCCCTGCTTTCAAGATGTAATTTCAAACTACTTACTTCATATTCATCAAATATCTGCCGGTGGTGAAAATAAGCATGTGAAAATATTCTGTAAATCCTTCGGCACACTGATCCTAATTTGGCTACAGAGGATTCCTTTATGCTAACCCTGTAAAGCAGCAGGAGAAAGGTTACACAACTGCTCTAATGAAATGACTACTGAGACATGTGTTGACATAAATTTTGATTGTTAAAACTATTCTGTATAATTGCATATGAAACTTAGACTTGTTGATGCAAGCTCCGCGTTTACAAATTGTACTCTTGACTACAAAAAGTTCTGACTGTAATTAATCATCATCAATTACTCTAGTAAAGGCTGGTTTCTAGGTACTTGCAGTTGCACCTCCTTGTCTAAACTGAATTCCTAGAGCAGCACAGCAGGGAGTTTTCTCTGATGTGACCTGCCCATTCAGTAGCCTGTCTCTGTCTCCTGTGATTGCTATGTCCCACAGTAAGTTGGTGTTGGCTTCTGGAAGGTTTTGGTGCTGTCCTGTTTGAAGGCCTTTGAGGTGCAGCATCTGTTTAAAGGCCATCCTCTTGTTTAGGTGGGTACTACTCCAATGGAAGCCCTGTACCACTAACAGATACCACTAAAACAGTTTTTACCTAAAAAGCATCCCTTGGCTCCAGTAAATGGCAAACTATTTGAATAAACCAGAATTCTTCCTTGGCTTAGAAGTGGCAATAGGCCTCCCAGCTCCTAAGAGCTGCAGGATTTTTGATAGTTCTAATAGTAGTCCATGAAAAACGCATTTCACCTCTCCCTGAGCTTTGTCACTATCTCAAGTTCCAACTTCCTCCCTCCTTCTCTCCCTCCTCCCAAGAAAAAATGTTTTTACCTGCTGGGGAAATATTTATTGCTATTCAGAAGACATGCAGCTCCATCAAGTGTGTGCCTGGTGTAGTCTATAGCAGGACACTACAGAAACAGACAGTGAGTGAGCACATGCATGACTTTGTCAGAACTTGTTTAAAAAGAAACATTTTAATATACTTCCTGATGCTTTGAACTTCACTGGTCATTTTTATTCCCAGGAGTAACACAGCTTGTCTAAAGGTATAACTACATTTCATCCTTAAGTGAGCAATTTTTTTTCTCTGCTTCACAACCCATGTAAATTAATTCAAGAAAAGTTACTATGGCAATGCCATTATACATGTGAGTAGTGAATTTTATGCTTTTTCTTGAGCAAAGCTGTATAATAAAAATACATGCTAGGAGTACATTGAAAGGAAAGATGATTGTTACCTCAAAGCTCATTTAGTTTCCCACACAGTCAAGTTGCCAGACTTGCTCTTTTACAGGCTCTGAAACCAAACCTCCACCTAGATCTATTGGTGCTTTTTGTTTTGGCAAAGAAAACTAAAACCATGCTGTAACTAAGTGTGTAACAAGCCATCCCTGGTTCTCCAATCAAGTACACCTCAAGAAAGAAAGATGAACTGAGCCAGACTGAGAGAAGGAATGTCTGTCCATTGTCCATTCACCAGTTTCAGGAAAAAGGCTTGTCAGTTGTCCATTTCTGTCAGCAGTTCAAGGTTCCATCACCCCCTGTCTGATCATGAGTTGGTAGCTACTGCCATGGAAAACAGGAGATGAATGCTGCATGCTCAGAGATAAAATGAAGCCTGAAGTTCTCTAGTCTAGCTGAGGACAACACTGCCAGACATGCCAAGATGCTGAGTAGGGATAGAAGTTAAAGGAGGAAGTGGAAAGTTGGCTAAATCAAAACATCTCAGGAAAGTAAAAGCAGAACAAAACAAGAAAAAAATCTTACAGGACAGAAAAGGTAAGGTTAAAAAGAACCAATACCTTATTGTGGAAGGTGAAATACAAAGGTAAATATGACAAACTGCACTACCATCGTAAACAAAAGCAACAAAGACTTTCTGAAGGCAGAAAAAAAGATGTATCTAGTGGTTCAAGAGAAGATCTGAACAAAGTTTAAACTAACTGGACACAGAGGAAGACAAGCTAATGCCATGCTGATAAACCCACTTGACTAGAAACATTTTTATGACTCCACCACCTTTTTGGAGTAACTGCCCTAAGAATGAGCACATGCAGTCACGTTTGGAGTGTCAGGGCTACACTGTGGATCAGGGCCAATGTATGAAGATGAGAGCCCATTCTCAGCATGGACTCCTCTATCAGTTAAACAAAGAGCTTTTTTCCATTGAGTTTCAGGCAGGCTCAACACCAACCCAGAGAGAAAAGGGGAATGTGCAAAGCCGCTAATACTGAGGTAAAAAAGCAGTTCTTTTTACCTCATCCTGTTCCTCTGCACAACACTACAGAATGGCAAAGAAGAGTAGCTCAAGTGATATTCTTAACTCACATAAGCTCTCAGTTTGACTAGAAACCACCTCTAACAGGCTCCCCATTAACATATGAACTGTTAAAGAAAATTCCTGCGTCACTGGAGTCAGTTTTCTGAAATATATCCATACCTCTTTGGGAGTTTTATGAGCTGCACAGAGAAAAATCCACTGCTCAGTTGCTGTCATCTGAGTACATGTGTCAGGGTGACATTCACTCTGTTAAAACAATTGTTCAGTTAAGAAAAGAAACCAGCAGCAAAAAGGAGCTGATCTTTTCAAGTCACTTCCTTGCCCTGTCCACCTCCCAAAATCATTACTTGCTATAAGCCCTTCAAGTCCTACAAAACCTCCAACCACTGCTTAGCCCTGTGTGTATATATTTAGAAGAAAGCTCTGCAATTTACATAAAACAAAAAAGTCTCCTCCCTGACAAAATACAAGTCTCAAGAAAAGAATTACCTGAAGTTTGACAGCTAGTCCATTGAGCTCAAGGCAGAATTGTCTAAAAGAAATTGAACACAGCAGCATCAAAATCAGCTATTTGTTTCCTCGCTGCAAGTATCTCATAAAAAACAGGTTAGACATTCTGATCTTCAAACCAGCAGATGGTTTTTTTACTCAGCTAAGCAATTATATTTTAATTCTTCACTGACAACAGAGGCTGAGTTTAACATATCATCTAATGGAAGTTGTTTAAGATACCAACTTCGTTATGAAAGAAGGGGCTATTTCACAAAGATTAAAAAAATTAAAAGAACACTTCAAGAAAATTATTTAAGAGTGTGTTAAACTCATATAGTTGGATTGTTCCATCCTTCTAAGATGTACTTGCAATCAATTAAGGGGTTAAAGTCCTATCTCAGGTCAGTAACAGAGTGGGACCTCTGGACTACTGCTTTCACTGGAAGGTATCTGAAAGTGCATTCTTGAACTTTACAGAACTCAGCCCTCCATCCTACAAGAAAGCTGGAGAAATTTTCCAAAACTCTCAAGTAACAAGTCACTTTTATGAATCTAAAAATTTTTGAGGGGTATATGAAAGGACAGGGGGAGTTCTTGAAATGTGACTTTGCAACTGTATGTAGGTACTTTTTCCTTTCTTGAGGATTCCCTGTTGTCTATTGGAACTATTGCAGACCAGAGGAGAGAAAATGTGAGGCAAAAAACCAACATGTCTGAATCTAGGAGAAGCTTAGAACTGTTCTTATTCCAGATTATACTCAGTAAGTGAGAAGACATGCTTAGAAGAAAAACAAAAAATAAAAATCAGGACAAAAGGATTACTACATACGTATTAGCAACTACACTACAACTGAAAAATACTTTAAGGCACAACCTTCCAAGGCTGAACATATATATTGTACTGCAATTTAAAAACAAACCACAGAGGTAGATAAAAAGGTTTACTTCCTTACAAGCAGAAAAAGAACTGTAAGACACAAGTACTCTTGCTGTCCCTGCCTATTTGCCTGCAAGTTTCAGAAAAAGCACTGGGAGCATCTGGAAATCACATTACCCATTAGTGGAGATGAAGAACTGACAATACCGTGAGAAAGTGCTATGGAAATTCATTGCTATATCTTCATATTCAAGAAGTAAGGTACAAATATTTTCTTTAAAAAAAAATTAAGATCAAAGCACATTCTACATCTCTAGAAATAACAGGGAATTCAGAAAATGATACCAATATATAACAGTGGAAAAATCAAGTTTCATTTAAGTTAGTTTTGATGTGTCACATTCAAATAGAATCACTAGCATCATCAATGAACAAAACTTAGAATCAAGACAGAATGTTAACAAAAGATGGATTTTTACCTTAAATGTTCATACTTCCATACACCTTCATCCTGGCCTTCAGGAGGTTCAAGGATCTTATCAATGTTGGAACAGTCTGCCCTTATGTTTTGTTGAATATACTGGGGGGAGAGTAGAAATAAAACTAGATCTTGCTGTAATTACAGTAAGATGGTATATTTAGGACATTACATCTTGGAGGGGTTTAGTCTTTACTTAAATGATTGACAGACTAAAATGTTCAAAAGTAGTTGGGCAGGGTAAGGAAACTGGTATTAAAAATACCAGATCTGAAAAATGCCTTTATTCAATTAAAGAAAGTAAAAGAATGGAGGAACTCCCACCATTTTCTTAAATCTGATTTGTTTAAACTAGACATGGGAATTTAAGTTACTTCTGCAAACAGAATTAACCACTAATTTGTTAATATACATAGGTGTTTAGGAAATTCACTGCTGTGCAGCAACACCCTAAGCAGATAAATACCAAGCCCTGTTCCATTTTACATACCAGAACACAAAACCTGGGAAACTGCACTCATTAACAATATTTCATGTAAGTAGGAATACCTGCTGGACAGCTAATGTACTATCCATTTCTTCAAAGGATTCATCAGGCCAGTTGTAGAAATCCTGTTTTGAAAAAAGAAAGTTTGAAGCAATTTAAATAGAGGGGGAGGAAGAAAGGCACACAGCCTACAATAAGCCTGAGCATGCAGGAAAATAGATGGAGTTTATACAATTAATTATTTTTAC
>VZTT01055066.1:120856-134025 GCA_013400855.1 Buphagus erythrorhynchus | reverse complement strand
GGAGGAAATTGGATCTCAGCCAACCAAGCATGGCCAGAGGGGACAGGGACCAGACCACGGGGCTTGTAGAGGTCACAGATTCTACCATTTCAATACATCTAGTGCATTACAACATTACACTCTTCTTTCTCACATCAAACATTTGCAGCCTGGCTTTCCTGGGCAGCTACACCTCACAGAGGGTGTGATAGTGTAGAGATATAATTCCCAATTTCTCTCCTCCAGAGTTCAATTCCAGGCTTCATTAAGGTTTGGCAAATAATTTAGAGTGCTTTGCTGCTGCACAAAATAATCTTCACTTCTAAGGCAAGATCCAGCAACTCAATTGTTTACCCCAAAATACATACGTGACACATCAACACCACAGCTAACCCAGTTCCATCTCACACCATGCTCACTGATCTAGAGATTGCTGCTCAGTCATCCCAGTCTTTCCCAAACCTTTCATGCCTTCCCCCAGCAGGACTTCTCTGCCTGAAAAGGCTGGGTTATAAAATAACCAAAATAGTGGGAAAAAAAAAAACAAAAAAACCCAACCATTGGACCTGATGGGAGGTCCCATTATACTTCCCACATGCTGCTTTTTCTGTGTCCTTGACAGTTCAGCAGCTGCTTCTGCTGCACCAACACCCCCAGCACCCAAACTTGGAAGCAAATCCCTTCCCTTGCTCTTCTGGCCCTTTATCACTGGCTCCAAGGAACATGCCATGCAAACTCCTCTTTGCTTTTCTGTTTTCAGCCTCCTCTAGCCCTGGATTTTCATCCAAGAGGGGTCAGCAAGCAAGTCCCTCTGTAGCTCGCCTTGCTATGTACCTTCCACAGAAATCCTCACATTCTCCTTGGGAGCATCCTAACAAATTGCTCCCTTCCAGCTTTGCTTTGATTTGGCCCAGATGTTGCCAACCATATTTTTCCTTTCCCATTGGCTTCCACTCCACCTCCATCTGTCTGAGTCAGATCCAGCACAAGAAGAGCTCCTGCTTTCCAACAAATGCTTTGGTTCTATTTTAATTAAGGGGTCACCTTTAGCAGAGCAATATGGTTATAAAATGCCTTCATCTCAACACTCAAGGGAGTGTATTTCAAAGAACTGTAAGGAAGCCAGAAATAAATAATTCACTGCAGTAATCTCATTCTTTTCAACCATAATTCAAGTTAATTCATCTTAAGCCTGCTATCTTTAGCTCAGAAAAGTTCTATAGTTAAATCTCATGCTGAATGCTAAGTCCAAGAAGCTGGACTTGGTCCAAAAGAAGGGTCTCCAAGAGCTCAAACCACTTAGGAAAGGTGTCCTGCCACTTGAGACCATGTGCACCACAACTGCAGTATGGCCATGGAGATGAACTCATTGCTGTTCCCAGGGTTTCTATTCCCAGAGCTCAACAGTTCTCCAACATGCCAGGTGATGAGGGTTCACTCTGCTCCCTACCCCATCATCAGGATTCAGCAGCTTTGGCAGAGAAGTTCGTGTTTGTGGAGCACAGGCAATTAGGATCATGCCCTGTTATCTCCAGTGGCACCTCACTGTGTCTGCAGGGCTCTAGCCTTCAGCAGCCTTTCAGGATAAGGGAGGGATTTCCCTGGTAGAAAGCAAAATTATATCTAGTTTCCAGCCAGTTTGTCAGACAGATTCCCAAAGAACCAGGCCTTCAAACACCTGAGAGCTTTGCTTAAAATGGACTTCCAGAGAGGAATCTCTGACAAATACAGCAGTGCTGCCTAGCTCCCTCCCCGAGAGTCCCCTCCATACGTTACCAAAGAACAGCAGATACTCTCTTTTTAGTTTTGGCACTTATGCCAGACTCCACATTCTACAGCAATCAGAATTTCCATTTACCATCTGATCAGCTGGATACTACCAGTTTAAAGAGCTAAAGTACATGCATTTGGACATCAATAATGCACTGATACAGCCTCCAGATGTGTTTCTAAAAAACAAGCAAGTATGCTGTCACAAGCAGAAAATAACAAACAATAGTAGAGGCAAATATAATTTAGCAGGATGTGCTAAAGCACATATCTATCATCACAAAACAAGCACAAATGAAGCATGAACATTTGAAACAGCAACAGCTGAAAGTGCTACCAAAATGAAAAACTGCACAAGGAAACACATTAACAAGACTTAAGCCCCTTTTACTGCTAAAAACCAGTATTCAGTTGTGTGGAAGACCTCAGCATTACAGTCCTTCTCTGGGAAGGAAGAAGAAAGAAAGAAGGCTCTACAATAACAGTTGCAATAAATAGTTACAAT
The DNA here is from genome assembly GCA_013400855.1 of Buphagus erythrorhynchus. NCBI lineage: Eukaryota > Metazoa > Chordata > Aves > Passeriformes > Sturnidae > Buphagus > Buphagus erythrorhynchus. The sequence continues at coordinate 131,771 of VZTT01055066.1, read as the reverse complement.
AACAAAAATTAACAATACAAAAGATCTAGATTAGATAAGATTTGATTTCAAAGGTAAGATTTCATAAACTATCTAAATAATCTAGGAACTCAAGGTTTGTCTTCAAAAGTGAGTCAAAAGCCAGAGCCAGATGATGACGAGAACTCCTCGGGGAGCATCAAGCACTGTGGCAGCCAGTACAGACCACACTGGCTCCAACACCAGCCTTTGATCTGACTGAGCCACACTGAGGGCCAGGAGGTGTGGCAAGCAGAGCCACAACGTGCTGAGTCACAGGTGCCACAACCTGAGCACCCTGGGCTCAGCACTCCCAGCAGTAAACCAGGACATCACACCATGAGCAAGACAGGACAAGGACACCCAAGCAGAAGTCAAAGCTCTCTGCCCGGTGATGGTGGCACTTCAGTGGCAATCATGCTTTCCAGCCTTGCTCATGTTCACTCAGCTACTCATTTACCATACTGTGTTGTCCTCTGCCCTTCCTCATCTTCTTCTATTTGAACCACACAGCTGGAATCACCTTTTCCTTTTCTTATGTTCTAGTCCATGAAGGAAAAAAGCACTTACCAGGACTGCAAACGGTTATGAGTCCAAGTAATCAAAGCTTTGTTTTACTGTGGGCAAGTTCCTTCTGTCAGCCCATTTTCATACTCGATGTTGGAGGCTGCACCTGCTTGACAAAACCTCTGCCAGCTAAACAAAGACTTGCCAAAATAACTTCTCAAGAGCAAGGAAAAGACACACAGGTCTGATATTGATCAGCATGCTTTAGAAGCTAAAAAACCCCACTGCTGCATTGTAAACAGAAGCAAATTATGACCTGTGCTCCTTTTAAATAGAATGGAAGCATTTATTTCAGCAAGCCAATTTGGTACCAGCTTTTTCCAGGCTGTGTGGCCCCATCTGCCTATTCCAGTTTAGTTTAGCTTTGACTGATCCCAGTTACATAACTGTACCCTTAAGCCCATGAATCGTAAGGTTAATATCAGGTTAAACTCTTGCTGTGTAAGACAATATAGGCAAATCCTGAACAGTCCTTCTGCCACACCTATTTTTCTGTGTATCTGATGCAATTCCCAGCTCAAAGCTCGGCAGGAGATTTCCTTTCCTTCTTGCATACCTCTTCAAATTTTTTCCTTCTTCCATTTCTCTCACAGATTATTTTTACTTTTATAATGCAAGATGGCAAAAATGAAAGTTAGAAAAGCTAAATTGATAGCAATGCTTCTGTACCATCATTTTATTACAGTCATTGAACTGAAGTGTTTTAGGCAGCACATCATACGGCCTTTCATGAGCACACTGAACTACCATATAATGGCAGGAAAAGTTAACGGTGTTTTGCCAAACGTTCAATATTTTTAAACATAAACAACCTACAAAAACAGACAAAGCTCAGTGTCAGAACAGTCTGTCCTAACAACACGCTGCCCTAAAGGTGTAAGTCCAACTTATCCCTGGCCCCCCTGGTGCTGGAAGAAGCAGGCTGGCTTGGTTAAAGGAGGTGACAGGAAACCAACCTGGCAAGCAGTTACTGAAAGTTCCCTGCCAAATCCCTGCTGAAATGCTGCTAGGGCACTGTCTAGCTGCCTCTGCAAAACACTTGAATTTCAGAAGGGTTTGGTTGGCGTTCATTTTGAATTGTACTGGCATCTTTAAAGAACTATCCTGGCTTTCTTTGTATTTGTGAGACACCAGGAGTAGAGTAAGAGTAGGATATGCTTCACGGAGTAGAAACACACCAACAGCTTTGGAGAATGATTGAATGAAAGAAATTACTCTTCCTACATGCCTGCTTCAAATGTTGGTGCTGAAGAGTATCATAATTTCTGCAACTCGGCAACTTTTGTCCCAACAAAGGTATGTTGTAGCACAAGGGACAACAGCAGTTTTCATTCTACTCTGGAAAGCAATGATACTCTGAGTCACAGAATCACAGAAAACATTCGGTCAGAAGGGACCTCTGCAGGTCATCTGGTCCAATCTTCTACTCAAAGCTGGGTCCCATCTTCAAAATTTGATTGAATCCTTTGGGCCTTGACCTGTCAAGGGCTGAAAATTTCCAAGAGCAGAGATTCCAAAGCCTCTCTGGGGAATCCATTTCAATAGTTAACCACTCCTGCTGTGAATACTTTTACTTAGATCTACTCAAAATTCCTCTTGCTGCAACTAGTGACTGTCATTGTGCAACTCTGACAATATCCAGCTGCATCTTCTCCTTAGTCCCCACGTAGGTAGTAAATGTGGATTTTCATTCCCCCTTGATTTTTCTCCAGGCTGAAACAAATCTCATCCTTTTCTTGTGCATTAAGCACTCTCATCCCTTAACTGTCCTGATGGCCCTCCACTCCATTTGCTCCAGTTTTTCAACATCTCCCTTGTACAGAGGAGTCCAGATGGGGCCTCACAAGGGTGAAGTCACTTCTCTTGACCTGCCTGTTACCTTTCTGCTCATGCAGCCCAGAATGCAGGTATCCTGCTCTCCACATTGCACACCTTCCACAGCTCATTAAATGAGTTAGATTAACTTGTTTTCCCCTGGTCCACATGAGGTGGTGTAATTTACCTGCATTTGGGGTAAAAAACAGGCAGGAGGCTCTGTTACACAGTTTACTCCAAGAAAGAAATGTGTGTTTATCTGTTTCATTCACTCTGCCTCTGTTCAGGAGAGGTTTATGAACAGAAAGGTTCCATCTGAGCAGGGTGAGGAAATCATATGTGCCCATTCCTCAAGCAGAGAAAAGCACTGAGAAGCATTTTGGACAGTGTGCCAGAGACCTAAAATATGCAAATCTGCCAATGTAAATCTTACTAACTATTCTGCTAAAAAGTTCCTTTAAACACCCTCCGTATATGTTGGCTGCCAGTTACACTGCATTCCTTTAGTGAATACAGAATTAAGGCACTTTATCTCTGAAATAAGTAAAACTTCTAATTGTGTTTATTTAAGTAATTTGGCTGCCTCATTCTCTTGGCTTGCTATGGTTTGGTGCCCACTCCCTGGCAGAGCCCACTCTGTGCAGCATTTCTGAGTCTGCTGCCTCCTTCTAAAGACATACAAGACGTGTCCCTGTGGTGTGCTGGAACAAGAGCTGTCACTGGATGCAGACTCAAATGCATGCTAGAGAAACAGTAGTGAAGCAATGAGCAAGAGGCACGCCATATTTTGTCAGTAGGAATGCTATGAAACAGCCACAAGAAAATTCAACCATATTTTTCTAATTTATGATAGAGTAGATAGGGTCTTATTTTGGAGCATGAAAATGTAATCTATCCCAGTCTCTCTTTCCCCACCACCCCTTTCACTGTCATCAAATTAAATTAACAGTTAAATCTAGCTGATTTCCAACCAGGACATTACAAGGATTTAACCTCCCTATATAGACATACACTTACAAAAGGAAATTGTGGTGATGAGATTGAGAGCAAAATATTACCCAGAATCCTTTTAAGATTGAAGACAGGGGAAAGAGAAAAGGGATTGATTATGGTTTAAGAAGGATAAATATGAGATACGAACAATCAAAATAACAATATTTGAGAAGTGATAGCAGATGTGTCAGTCCACATTCTTTAGCTTCAAATTCTCCCATTTCACATAATTGTTAGCTGGCCCCAGAGCCTCACAGCACTGTATAAAGAAACAATTGCACATCTTCTAAAAACAGAAGATGGTGAGATCTCTTAAACAGCTTGCCCAAATATCCTATTGTGCCAAAATTTTTATGGGTTTATTCAAAAAATTAAAAGGAATACCTCCTATGGGAAGCAAAAGACATAACAGAACTGAAAACATTTCCTGTAGGAGGAGTATTTTTAATTTTTTATGGAGAGAGGCAAATGAAAACTGAACAGAGCACAGCCAACTGGTTTCTCACCACATTAGTCTCAGTAGGGTGCTTCTCAACTGAAATTACCCTTCGGAGAAAAAACGAAAAAGTTAGTGCTCAGAAACCATCTTGCCATATTACAACAGTGGCAGAAAACAAAGGGATAAAGTAAATAAAACCTGAAAATAGAAATGGAAAATCTGTATTAGTCTTCCTCTTGCAAACTCAGTTATAGGCACTCAGTGGAGGTACAGTTCCATCACTGAAAATCAAGTCCAGGCTAACTCCAAGGAAATGCAAAAGTAATCTTAATCGCACTAAAAAACCTAAAACTAAATCTTTCCTTTGTTAGTAAGATCTGTAACATACTTTGTACTTTGTTGAAAACCAGTTTGTCCAATTATGAGAAAAATACTCATTAACATTTGGCTTGGCCAATCCAAATAGTAGGCAACACCTACAGTAAAGCAGCTTTTTTTTTCAGTATGAGTTTCAGATGATGAAAGCAACAAGACACAGTATCTTCCTATTTAATGTTTGGCAGGGAGGATAAAGGAAGATATGCATAAGGAGTATTAGAAGTGGATAAAAGACAAGCCCAGCTGAGAAAAGTCCAAGTGCGTAGAACAGGAACTCAGAACTTGACAGCTGAGAAAGAGAAAAGCAAGTTCCCGGCAGCCATGAGAAGAGTTTCTGCAATGACTGGCTGCTCATGTGCATCCTCATTAAGTGCACTGCTCAAAAGTTTTTTCTGACCTTACACACTCAGGGTAAATACTGTAAGTCAGAAGGTCTTTCCTTTGAGAGGATACAGAAGAGATGAAGTAGGAAGATCCAGAAAAGACAGTTTTGGTTTCCTAACGGGATGTTGATGCAAGCTGTTCCCATGGCCAGGACTGTGAGGATGATGACCCAGGGATGACAGCCTTAGGGAGTGAAACTGATGCTTGGTTTTGTGAGCCAGAGACACAGTACCTAACCTATTTAGATCCAAAAACACAAACATGTGGTACCCAACATCTGGTTCCAGTACAACAATGTGACAAGCATCAGGCACTGGAAGATCATCAAATTCTTCAAAAACACTCTCAACTCTCCCAGGGATTTAATAATTCTTAGCTGACAACTGGAGTGGAAAAACATGTAACTTGAAATAGCCAGTCTATACACATCTAGGAAAAACTAAAACTCAACCAGAAAGCCTCCACATACATTTCCATTGACATGTATTATTGTTACAGGATAAGAATAGATAAAAATAATAGTAATTATTTTGAACAAGCACAGCTTAAAAATTTGTACACAATAATTGATGCAAAAGTTTTAAAGTGAGGTGAAGAAAGCAAATTCCTAGGATTGAATGGTAGCTAAAGGCTTTGCTTCCTTTCTGATACTCTAGTTTGATTATTAGTCACCAGCCAAAAGGAAGGCACACATTTGAGTACTCTGAGGTCTGAAAGCTCAGTACTTTCCAAAATTGGCCAATGAGTTGTAATGTCAAATGAAATTTGAACCTTGCCCTGAACCTCCTTATTGCTCTCCTTCCAGTTTCCACAAGTTGAATGGAATATTTGGTCCCTTCTCCCACAATCCAGACACCTGGTGCAGTTAGCAATCAGTGGAACCCAGGATGTACAAAAGTTACGTTTTAAAATGTTAGCTTAATTCCAGCAATGCTTATGCTCTCAAATACTGTGCCACATAGAGAATCAAATATGAGCAGCATTATATCATGTTTAAGGAGATTATGACAGGATTGCACTATAGCTTTGATTTTTAGTACCTTTTTTACATTAAGATTTCAGCTTTACAACTCTGAATGATGCACTGAAGTTACTACTTATGCCATCATGACTGCTCAGCCCTACTTGCTCAGAGCTCCCTGCTGGTTTCAATTATGATATTTACATCTGGATGGAAAAAAAAATCCCCCAAACAGGCTTAATACCTGTACAGCCTTAATGCTTGTACAGCCAGAACACTGCAGAAGAGACTTCTGAAATGTTCTTCACCTGCAAGCTGTCACAGCTGCAATTCCTGTCATTCCATAGAATCTGCAAAACTAAATGTGCTTCAGCTCCATCAAGAGCTCAAGACAGCAGTCTGGGTTGTTAATATTTTAGAGGTTACTCAAAATTACTTTTCAGTCTCATTTCTATTATTTTCACAAGTTCCTTTCCCATTACTTAAGCAATGCACACTTGAAAAATTCTGTCTGTCCTAGACATCAACCCCCATATTTTCATCCAATGTCTTCAGACATAATTTAGTTGAGAATGGGAAGAGTCCATTTGCCAAAATCGGAAATACTAAATATATTTAGTTACTTTTAATTGCATTCCTGTCATGAGAGACCCACAACATTCCTGCCCACCAAATTTTGTAATTATAGAACTCTTACAGCATTGAATGGAACGGACTCAGACTGAGACTAATCTGTGTGTCCAGTGGTTTGGAATGTCTTAGGGAAGAAAATAAAGCAGAACAGTTCACTGGTAAATACCAGCACATACAGTTTTTACTTTAAAAAATCTCCCAAAGTAAATTCTCACACATCTCATTAAAAAGCCCCCTCAACAGAAAAAATGCAAGTTATCCATTTAAACATGCGAGACCCCCATTTTGCTTCCAGGACACTTAATCAGAGTTCTGCAAGGGAGTATGTTTCAATACGTCTTCTATCCATACAGCAAAATCTCTGGGTTAGGTATCAAGGTGCTTAAGGGTAACAGACACTGTGCTCAGAATTGATGTCCACCTGAACCTCCACTGACACAGCTTGAGGCTGCTTCCTCTTGTCCTGTCACTGGCTGCCTAAGAGAAGAGAGGACTTCCACTTGCTGCAAGGAAAGAGAGAATCTACACTGCCTTCCCAATTAATTTAAAGTCTTAAAGTATCAAGCCAGTGAATTTACCAAAGCTGACCTCCCAAGGCACCTGTCAGCTGAAACCTGTGCTGTGAACATTCACTACTTCTTTTGGCCATGCTATAAAATAATTCAGTTAAACTAATGTTGTTCTGGTCGTGCAGATTGGCTTCTCCAACATCCTTGCAGCTCATCACAGCTTGGCCAGCCAGCAGCACAGGAGACACCTGGACAACTCCTGGCCTCTCCTCAAAACCTGGTGAGGAACCAGGGCAACCTTCCCTCCCATGCCATAGAAAACTCCTCCTGTAGTGCTCAACAGAAAGCTGGGCATGCAAGTGGATCACAGGGTAAGTCAGGAGGAGGAGGAGGTGAGGAAGGGCTGAGCCCTCCACCCGCAGCAACCCAACTTCATTGAGAAGCAAACTGCAAATTAAGGATGCTGCCCTCTGCCTCCCAGGGGCCAAGCATGCAGGTGGGAAGGCTGCAGATGTTATGCTACCATTACTTTAAAATCAGCTCTTCCCCAAAAAAAGCCATATTAGTTGGAGATGGTAATATCTAATTAGCTAGTAACACACAGACTAGGACAGCAAAATAATCAGGCCATTTAAGTTTAAGTGTGTAGATTTGGTTTCTCTTAACAAATAGATTACTCGGATACATTCCCATGATTTGCCATATTTTTTATCCACTTGCTGTGGCTTTCCATTACCATGTTTAGGACAGAAAAATAAGCAAAAGAGTTAACACAACTTGAGACTTCACACACATCTATTAATCCTGAGCTATTCTGGACCCAGCAAATGTATTTCAGTCAGTCAGTCAGTATAAAAACTTGCATCCCTAACTTTCACAGGTCTACTCACGTATGTTAGCATAGATGTATAACCAATTTTGGCAGAATCAAGGTATTAAGGTATTTCTAGATATTTCTACCATCTTGTCCATGATATTTAGCTTACTTAGAAACTCACTTGAGCATATGAAACACTTAATGAAAGCATAATAGACTTAATTTTCAAGTGAAAGTGAATTTTCTTTAAGGAAAATGGCATAAAAGTACAGCTAAGATCAGATGGGAATTGAGGATGAATGCTTTTTCCCCTTTATTAAAAATCCCCCTTGGCTTTGTCCTGCTGAAACCACTGGAAACATTGCTGACTTCCAGACCCAGGAACAGAGGGTTTTTTTATTTAGGAAGCTTATATACATAAGCAGAAAACAGAAAGGTGAAAGAATGCTTGTCACAGAAGTAAAGCTCTGCCAAAAATAATCTTTATAGTGGTAAAAATGTTCTTGTGAAGAAAACAACACATCAATAAAGAACAGTCAGATCACTGGGCAGTGAGAGACACATCTGTCAGATGATGCTTCACATTCAAAAATCTGTGGACCTAAGAATACAGGGCTAACACATTTGGGTGTGACCTGCTGCTGAAACTGGAAATCCCCTGTGCATTCAGGCACTCAATTAAAAATATTTATGAAAGGTGACATTAACGTAGCAGCAAGCTTTCTCTCCCTAGGCCAGTAGACAGGCTTGTCATATAAAATGCAGAAGTCAAGGAATTCCAATGAAAAAAAGTTAAAATAAGCAATCCATTTTATTCTCCTGGCCTCATAACAAAGCTAGTATGGACACTGTGGCCTCATATACAAAAATCCCAAATCACTGGGGCATGTCTGCTTTAAAACCTGACTGGAGTGCCCCTCCAGCTGTCCAGCTGTGCCAGCTGACCCAGGGCAGGATTCATCCAGCACAGGCTGCAAATCACACATTCAACATGTCCCTGTGGATGCCACCACACAGATCCAGCTTGGGACAGGCACAGAAAGACCTGCTCAGAAGTTACAATTTTGAAGGGGTTCTGAAGAGGAAACTTCCATGGTATTTTTACTTCTCTTTACTCTTTTAAAGATTAAGGTAGCAGGGGAGAAAATAATTCCCATATATCTCCTAGTGCATAACCCTGTTGCTTCCACAGTGGCTCTAGAGCAATATTTCCTAAAAAGGGTGATTATACTGAAGGTGTTGGAATGAAAGTAAAGAAAACTGATTTTGCAATGAACATTTATTTTATTCCCAACTAACAGGATGGGAATTTTTAAATACTACAACCAAAACTTTCAATGTTCATTTTCGTTAGGTAGTCATCTGTTCAGTTGTCTTTTACAGCTGAGTAAAATCATTATTGTGATGTATTTTATTTTCCTAAGTTGAATAGAAATGGAACTGCAGATTTCCTACTGAGAATACAATAATTTGAATAATGGGACCTTTCAAAGTTACATTATAAAAAGTTACTTCCTTTCCACCCAATCAAATGTGGGATTTTTCACCTCCTCAAGCACACTTGCTTTGCCACAGCCAGGATGAAGCTGCAGAGACAAAAAAATCCTTCACTTCCTAAAAAATGAACCTTTTCAAATACACACTAAATAGGAAGAAAACAAATAAGTCTTTTATTAATAATGCTATTTTACAATGAGACCAGACTGAATGGCCATTAGGCTGCATCCCTAAAATAAGAGGGGAATAAGATCAAAATTACGTATCTGCAGTTTCTTCTAAAGTATAGATTAATATAATTTGTACATGTCTTTGCTGAACAACCAAGTTCATATTTGTTTAACAACTTGAAAATAGCAACTCTGAAACTAGCGAGTATCAGGTTAAGTGACACTGACATAAAATGCTATCAATTCACAATGACAACACTGACCCACTGCAGGCACACCCTGCTCCTGGCATCACAGCCTCACCACCGTGACTGCTGGGACAATGACATCCCTCCCAAAAAAAGGTTGGCTATTTTAAAATGCTAGACATACACCAAATTAAGAAAGAATGCAATACTTTTCAATAGGCAGTCTGAAGATGTGCTGTGCTGTGTGTTTTGACGACACACAGATCTGAAAAAAATGTCCCAAGTGTCCACCACCTTTGCACAGACTCAGTGAAAAAAGGAAGATCTGCTTAAGATTTACATATCAGAAACCATGCTGAGAGTCTTAGACTCAGGAAACTCTGCACAGGAAACTTCATGTATCTTATATTTTTTGATAGACCTTATAAAATCATAAGTGGATAAGCAGCAAACTTATTCTTAATTAGTATGATCACCTGTTATCTCACTGTCCACTGATACTACAAATCCCACAAAGTTCTTTGACATCATGAATTTTTACTATTTTAAAGTTCAAGCATCAAGAGGAAATATTGCTAAGAGTAACTTCTGATTACAAGACTTTGTAATAATTAATTGCTAAAAATTCTTCACGACCTCTTTCAACATTAGCCAGCATCAAACCTCAAGTTGCCACCCACATGTTGACACTCCATCCTAATTGGCAGACATGAACAACTTTTATACTCCAAGCAAACAGGGAGATATGGGAGCTCAGGGTAAGATGCAGCCTTTGCCCATGAAAACTACATTTTGTAGTCTTGTGCTATCATGGTGCCTGGTTTGGCTTTGGATCTGATATTACTGTGTAAGGTAGACATTTTACAAGGACTTCCACATCCCACTGCAACAGTGGGGCTGTTTTATTGATGCACCTAATTATCACCAACTATTTATAATAGGTTCATCTGAAATGGAAATGGAAATGGAAATGGAAATGAAAACACTGCTTTCTTATCCCAATTCTCCAGAAGGCATTACTAATCAGTTAAGTCTGAAGTCTCATCACCATGAACTGGACGGAGAATTTCTTAAAACAAGAAAAATTCCTTCTTCTTCTTCTGCTACAAAGGACTCAGCATAACCAACTCGATGAGCAATCACTACCAGGAAACAATGCCACATTTTTTGAAAACATTCATCCACATGGTATGGTATCTGCAGCCCAACATCGACGACATCCAAGTTAAATGAATAAATATTTGCATTGCAAAGTTGGATTTGTCTTGGAATACAATTGCTCCTCATGTGGTTCTGACACATGTGCGTTGTCAAATAAATCACAGCTCACTGGGTGTGCACATTAAAAATAATTTGACTGTCTTGTTGGAAGCCATCACATACTTCAGTTTAAGAGGTGTGAAACTGGGAGGGGAAAGTTTTACAGGCCTGGGACAACTACACATGGAACCCGTCGAGGGAACCTCAAACATCCGATCCTCCAGCGCCGCAGATGCCAACACGCGGCACTAACACCCGCGGCGGCCCCGACGGCCCCGCCGCACGGGGCGGCCGCGCGGGTCCCGCC
>VZTT01055066.1:101909-114576 GCA_013400855.1 Buphagus erythrorhynchus | reverse complement strand
GCTCCGGCTCCGGCGGCGGCTCCGGCAGCGGCGGCGGCGGCGGCGGGGCAGGGCGAGGCCGAGGCGGCGGCCACCCCCTACGTGGGGCTGCGGCGGCCGCTGGGCTACAAGCTGGCCAAGGCCACCAAGGAGCGGATCTGGCGGGGGGAGTTCATTGACCTCTTTTCCTTGCTCCACACAGAGCTGGCCCCCGAGCACGGCCCGCGCCCGGGGGACACGCTGGACCAGTGGGTCTCGGCCTTCCTGGTGTACGCCAGCGTGCTGTGCGAGAAGCACCCGGCGCGCTGCGGAGCCATGTTCAAGTACCTGGATACGATCCGCAAGCTGCACGCCACCTACGGCGGCACCTCCTGGATGAACTACGATGAGGACTTCCGGCGGCGGGCGGCCAAGAACCCCTCACTGCCCTGGGGCGACGTGGACTTGGACCTGTGGATGAAGTGGATGGCGCCCCTCAAGTCGCTTGTCCCCAGGCGCCCGCGTGCTGAGAGCGAGACACAGGCCTCGCCGGCCCAGCCGCCACCGCCGGGCCAGAGCCCCAAGCAAGAGGAGAAAAGCCAGGTGTGATGGGCCGATGGCCGCGTGTTTCTCTGCTCTGCTGGCTGGGCATGGTGCTCCCTCGGACGGGAAGAGGAGAAAGGGGCAGTTGGGTTGCCCTTGTCTTGGTCGGCAGGTCTCGTCTCATGGCACTGACCCTTTGCTCGTGCTGACCATGGGGACACGGTGTCATGGGTGCTCAGCTGGCCACCGTGAGGGGTGTGCACATGGATGGATGCTCTGAGCAAATGTTTAAGCATTTTTTGCTCCAGCCACCAGAAAATAGGAACCCCACTAATTCCTTCTTCTGGTATATTTTTGCATTTTCCTGAAGACATTAGAAGAAGAATCTTCTGTGGTTTTGTTCTTTTCCTCTGAGTTGTCTTTAAAAAATCTACCTTCTCAGCAATACAGTTAACTGTATGTAAGGCAAAGAGTACAGACTCTCCTGTTACTATGGGAGTACGTGGGCAGTTGCAGGCAGCGTGGGATGGTAAAAAATTGATGTGAATAAAGATAAACTTGAATAAGAATGACTACAGTGTGCAAATTCACAGTGATTTGAAGATTAAACCTGTTTTGGGGCTCACTAGATTTAATCCACAAGTTAGAACCTGTTTTATGGGAAATGATGAGTGTGATTAGGAGAAGTAGGGAGGATTTTGTGTACCTGTTTTGCTTTCATTATAGGCATTACTGTATGAATTTGTATAACCTGTGGTGGATGCAGGCAGGTCTACCCTTTATCCTGCCTGAGGCATGACGCTGAGCTCCACAGCTACAAAGGGCTTCCTGTCTATATTAGGGGTTGTGCTGCTTCTCTTACACTGGTGACTGAAGTCTGCCAAATCCCCAGCACAGAAAATGCTGAATGTTGAATTTCATTCCAGCTGAATGGTGACAGATTCTGTTATATTGGCTATGTTTGTTTCTAACCAAATTTTTTTTTTACAACTGTAGAAAGAACTTTTGCCTTCCAGAAGAATTTTTGCTAAGTTATCAGATGCTGTGTTTCCCTGGGATTGCCAGTACAGAGGGGCTAAGTTCTTTGGCTCATGTTAGCCTGGTCCCTTTTCAGGCATCTGAAAGTGCTTGGTATATCACACCAAGTCTTGCCTTTGGTACCTGTCAAAACTAACTTCTCTAGGCCAACCTGTGACAAAGAAAGGGAGCAAACACCACGCAGTAAGATAAACTCAGGCCTGTTGGCCTTGCACCTTCTATGGTTAGAGGAGTGTGTTCTGCAACTTTTTCTGATATATCTGTTTACATTTTTCCAGTCTCAAGGTGAACAGCTCAGTTCTTGTTTTCCGACAGATCTTATGTGAGCACCAGATGGGCAGTGGTTTATAGCTTTCACCTCATCTGAGACTGGACCTTCAACTTGTCATGTAACCATTTTTGTAACTTCTTCCACAGCAGCTGGTCTGTCAGTGCTGAGCTTTGCTCAGTTGTCTGCTGAGGCACCAGGGGTCTCGATCCCATTTGATTTCATGGAAATTTCCTAGTTGATTTTTATCAGTGGCATTGATGTATTTTCCTCCCGGAAAGTGTGTAAAGAAAAAAATAAACATGTTTATTTTAACTTACAAAATACCGAAAGTTTAATGTTTGTAAAATAAGTAGTACTTTAGCAACAAAATGAAAAAGTAAAACTTGTGTAATTAATTGTTGTAGTTTCAGCCACCTTTCTGTTTTTAGAGCAGTTTTTAATTGGTAGCATATAGTCTCTTATAATTGTTTAAAAATGTCCTTATATGAAATGATGGTTTGAGCAACTGTCAAATGTAGATGAGGCCTAGGATAAAGCATGAGTTTATCATTGGCAAGGTCGCAGCAAGAAAATATTTTCTTGGAGGTGACCTGTGTGTTTCCCCATATCTCCCCAGCTCCTTGCAAGCTCTGTTTATGTTGTGTAAAACTACTTGAGCAAAATAAGACACAGCATCACACTTGGGCAAAAGAACTGGAGAATTAAAATGGCAGAGAATAGCCTTTTATGGGCTTAAGACTTTGGGCAGAACCTAAGCTTTTCCACATTCATGCTGTTAAGAGGAAGAGGAGGTGTTTAACTTTTTTCCCAGATGGTTGATTTTGTTTTTGTAGTTTCAGGGGATAGTGTTAGATAGCAGCCTGACTGGATTTCATTCCCCCTTTTAGCCCAAGACTCCTTAAATGTCAGCATCATTTCGTTTAGTACCTGTATCTCTAATTCTGCATTTCCAGAGATGGTAAAACAGTAAAAACGCAGTCAAAGTATACAAAGTGTTGTGTCTGAAGGTAGCTGTCCTTTCTTAGGCACTGGTGAAGAGCTGTAACTTTACTTTACATGGAAAGAACAAAGTCAGAAATCCTAGTTTTAGTTTGAGTGCAGTAATTGGCACGTGTGTAGGATAGCTGAGATTCATTCCTGCAAATTTATGTCTGTATGTATAACTTCAGACAATTCTCTTTTTTTCCCCAGACTCCATGAAAACAGAAGACCAGTTGGGATGGGAGTCAGACTAAGTGGGTGAGTTTATTTTTAAAACTGAATAACTTTGGATTTTAAATATTTGCAGATTTGTTAAATACAGAATTTCTTATTGGTGCCAACAGCCTGACTCCGTTGGTGTTTAAGTGGAGCTCTGGTATTCTAGTGCATTCTTTTACCTCTGCTTCTGTTGCGTTGCAAGCTGTGCTAGAGAAGACGTAGGAAATTCATTTTACCCAATCAGCAATTGTAACAATGGACTACAAACCTGCAGAGCAAGCCAGTTTGCTGGAAAACAGGAATTCCTGCAGCGCAGCACTTGTCACAGACTATCCAAAGAGGGCAAAGATTCAGGAAGGTGAATAAATTGAACACTGGTTGAATGAGGTCAGGAACACTCTCCCGGAGGAGAATCCTGCTCTAAAATACTACTTTGAAAGTAAAAGCCAATTTAATGCACAGATTAAACCTTCTCATTTGACCAAACTTGTGTGCAATCCTGGATCTTTGCAGATCACAACCGGACACTTCAAAACTGTGTATTATATTTGTTTAAAAAAAAATAAATCATAACTTGTCTTGTTACAGCTGTTACTTTTGCCATTTCATTGAGAGTATCTGCAACATAAATGTGTATTTGACTCAGAAAAGTATCATACACTCGGGATAATAACTCAGGTTGTCAACAGAATTATTCTGTGAGGCTCAGTATCCTCTCTCCATTGTTCTACATTAACTGTTGCTGTCATTGCCAGATAGCCCAATTGTGCATTACAAAATTCTTCATCAATTATAATGATTTATCTAAGTTATAATTCTGTTTTTATTCTAGTAGAATATTTAAAATCCTGACCATCAGACTAGACCTTTGTAGTCTGATGTTCATGAAAATCTTTTTCACTGATTCACAGTTTTCATTCTGCATCTCAGTATTTTGTTTTCTTCTCCTTTTTCTTCACATACTAAGGGGTATGGTCAAGGTAATACTGTGATCCAGTAATGCGCATGATGGTAAGGGTTTGCCTTTAGTTGTTTCAGGAAAAAGCTGCCATTACCTCCTCTCCCTTTCTCAATATTTCCAGTAATATGCATAACATAAAATGTTTGTAAATTGATATTAAACTGTTTGTGACTTCACCTAAATAAATTTTATATTTAAATGCTATTCTTAATCTTATCGGGTTTTTTCGTCCCTTGTTCTTATATTGCCACTTCACTTTTGTATTCACTTTTTTTCATCACCTGACTTTTTACACAACTTCTGGTTTTCAGTTGTTAAAGCACAACTGAATTTTAACTAACAAGTGAAAATAAATCAGCCTTTGGAATTTTCCTCCAATATATTGCATAAAGACTTCATAATGTAGCTGTAGTTGTAGCTTATTCATCTGCCAGTTTTTGAGACAGTGATATCACATATCAGGCCTTGAAACTGAAATAGCTACTGTACTAAAATACCAGTATCTTAATGGCCTCCAAACTGAAACTGATCTAGTGAATGCTGACATTCCTGCATTTGATACAGTAGAATATAGAGCACTGTTACACATGTTACAGAAGTACTTTTTGTTTTCAAGAAGGAGCTTAAGCTCAATCATCAGATCATTCATGCTATTTTTCCCTTGCCCTCCTGTTTTAAGAAATCAGAACGTGGTTACTTGCTGGCCTGTGCTGTGTTTGTTAGCATCATTGCTACAAGAACCACATGGCTACTGCATCACTGTGGGCATCTCTGCCTGAGCAAGTGCTGTAATAGTGGCAGGATTTGGGGAGGCGTCTGGGAAGAGGTGGATGTGGAGTGAGGAAGGGTGAACAAAAGGTGATCTCATCTATCACCCTTATGAATTGCAAAAGTGTGGGTCTTAACCTACAGACTCAGACCAGCAAAGCAGCAAGGGTTTTGTTTTTTGCTCCTCTGGGAGCAGCATAGGCAGCTGTAGTCTAAAACACTTCCTAATGTTCTTTGCTGAGTCCTGCCAAGAATGTTTTGGGTTTGTTTTTTACCCTCTCCAGCTTCAGTAGAGTCTGGTGCCCTTCCTGGCACCCTGCCACCGCCCAGTCTCCTGGTTGTTACTGGTTCTGGGTTGGACCACCCTGTCTTCCATATCTACTGTAGAGAATTGCCAGAGCTATACCTTACTCTCCAGTGTCAGTGGCTGCTTTAAAGTTAGTGCCTTCTTTCATAATGAAATTGTGTTTCATGTTATTGGCAGTGATGTTTTTGCAACATGTGGGACCTCCTCCCCTCTTGGTTGTTTTTCTTACTCACTCTGAACCACCCTGTAATTTCACTGTGGTACTTGTGCATCCTTGCTTTAGGATTTATTGTTGCATATGTGCTTTGCCTCTCACTGCTGTGCTGTAAGATTCTGCAGGAAATTTCCTTCTACACTAGTTTCTCATTAAAATGTTGGACTTCACGGGGTTTCTTCAAATTTCAAAAGTTAAGTTACTGCATGGGTTTGCCTCAATCCTTGACAGTGGGGATAGCCCTTTAAGTGCTGTGTAAGGACAGATCACACATTTGGAGAGAGGCTTGGGATTGAACCGTGATTCTGTTGCTCTTGGAGTAACTGTGATCTGCAGTGGAAACCAGTGATACACTGGAGTTATTTTTCTATAAATACTGTTTATGTAAGTGCTATTTCATAGCATGGGAGGATGTCTTTGGTGTAGCTGCAATTTCTTATGCTTTGCTCAAAAGATTTTGAGCATTTGTGGAAAGGTGCTGCAGAGCTTTTCACTAAGACTGATGGAATTTCCAGTTGGGAATATTTGTGAAGTGTGTGGGAATTGATTTGTTTGGGAGGACCAGCAGCTTATGGAAAAACAGCTTTCTCTCAGTTAAGTAGAATTAAGGAGCATACTTTTGTGGAGTAATTTCAAATAAGTTTATTTTTAGGAATTTCTAGCAGGAGTGCTTTTTTGTCCCTCCCATGTGCTTTTTCATGTGCTAGATTTATATGCTTTGTTATTGCAAAGAACAAATCAATGCTAGTGCAGTGCGATTCTGACAGCACTAAATGAGTTGCAACACAGCAATAAGACTAAAACACATAATTCTTTAAGTAAGCTGACATGCTTGGGGAGTTCAGAGTTGAGCTGTGGCAGAAGTAGAGTCAAATAAGTGGAATTTCTAACTTCCACTTGTGTGCAGCAGTTCAATTTGAGGTGTTTGAAGCATCTGAAAAGACAAGGCTGTTATTACTCTTCTGGCCTTATTAGTACAATGATATGTCTTTAAAGGTAAGGTGAAAGCAGAATGTTTTGCATGTGAGGCAGCCTGTTGCATCTGCAGTTGAGCAAAATTATTTCCGACCTCTGATGAGATCTTCTCAGTTACTCAGTGTGACTTCCAATTTAAGCTGCAAACATTGGTTTCCCATATTCTGCTGTCTTGAGTCATCTTAGCAACTTGGTTATCTTCTTTACAAAAATCTGGTGATTACAGCAGACATCTTCTGAGGGCAGCATCTGATCAACTTGTCTGTATGTGTGGAGCCTTTCACTCAGTGTGGGTAGTTCTGCCAAGTTGTGTGATCTAGCATGAAGGAAGTCAGAGTGTGTCTTTAAGTGTGGCTGGGTGGAGAGCACACAGGAGGCTCCCCAGCTACCTGCAAGGCTTCTGTGGTTTTGAGAAGCCAGTGGCATTGGCAGTATTTTTTTTGTGTCCACTCCTCTGGTAAAAATCAAACCCAAAAGTTCCAGAGACTGTTGTATAACCATAGAGAGAAGGGATGTGACTCAGTTCTAACAGCCTTGGTATTGGTGGAAGTGTTGCCTGGTGAAGTTACCAAACTTCTTTTCAGGTCATAGGCTTAACAGGGACTGCAACAATTGATAGTGTATGTGGGAGTGCTTTTGGTAACTCTTCCTACAAATAGATTACGTCTCTGAAAACTTCGCTGGAGAAACTATAAATATCTTATTTTCCCCTCTTGTTTTGGTACCCAGGTTTGGTTTTTACACTGTCATGAAGTTTAGCATGCCTCAGTCCAACCCAGTAAAGGACATTCTGATCCATAAAATCTGGGTCCAGCATTTTTTTTTTCTTTACCTGGGAATTCTCATTGAAACCACTTGGCATTGGTGCAGTTTAGCAGTTTACTGGGCAATCAGCTAAAGAGCAGCAGAGATTTAAATAGCAGGAACATGTTTACAATATCTTTCTATTTGTAAACTTGAAATAATTCAATAAGTATTTTACCTTTTTTGGTGGTTGTAGCTCTTTCTTTACTTTAAAGCATACTTTATTTTCTGCAATGTCTCAGTGCATTGTTACTGTGTCAGTATTTCTGAGGCAGCAGGGGAATGTTTACATAAAAACACTGAAGTGTTTTCTTGAAATTTTTTAATTGCAAACATTTGTGTCCATAAAATCCTTTCCACAAAACTGAGGTAGCTTTTTTTTTTATTCTGTTCAAAGCTAAACCCGGATCATATTCAGTTTCCAGATATATTTTATTTTCTGAACTGTGCAATATGAGCATTTTATCTGAACCTACATGAGCACTTGTAGAAGATTCCACTTGCCACTTCAAATTGCAGTTCTAATGATCTGAAGTCAGGAGTGGTTGTTTAAAAACAGCTACATTGCTTACGCTGGCTGCAGATATAAGCACTGTCTGCATTGCTGATGCTCGTGTCCATAAATGCCCTCTATTACCCCCAAATATGAGGTTACATGAAAGTAGTGGGCAGTAAAGTGTGCTGATATTTGTTGGTGGGGCTGCTTAGTTGATAACCTACAATATGACAATATGGTGGCAGAGGACCTGGACTGTGTGTCCAGGAGTAAATGTTCCTGGTATAAACAAGGACAAGGCATGTCCTTGAAATGTAAGTTCAAACCTCCTCTGCCTAAACTTCCCACCTTGCACTTGGGCATTCTGGTATGTGTCTTCCACCATACCTGCCTAGTCTCAGCTCCTGCGTTTTTTTCACTTTGTAACAGTGAAATGTCATTAATGGTGTTTGGAACAAAGAAATACCACCAGGGCAGGCAGATGATTCCCTATTGTGTGCATCTCCCTGGGATGGTCTATGCAGTGAAAAGGGAAAAGATCTTTTCCCCCAGCTTTTAGCTGTGGAATGACAATTATACAAGTACTTAACAGAGGTGCTGGGGTTACAAATGTTACTAACTCTGTACTGGCTATAGTAAAATAAGGTCAGTTTGAGGTGAGGAAGTCTCTGAGGGTGCCTTTGCTCAGGGCATGCAGGTGTGTGTCTTGCTGCACTTCGTGTGACTCAGTGGACTTGAAGCAATAGGCTCCTTGAAGATTGGATTGGGAGAAGCATTTAGTTTTCCTTTCCTGTGTCATTTTCCTTGTCCTTTCTCCCTCACCAGCAGTCTCCCAAGCGAGATATGTGACCTTGTTATTGAGTATTGGTGGATAACATGGGAAATCTCACTACCATTACATGGGGTTGCTGGGAGAAAAGAGTGAGTTTACACTTAAGTTTTTCCAGGAGCAGCACAAAAAATCTGGTGGTATTCAAGAGCAAAAATAATGACTTTGAGGGTACCTGTTCTATTGCTTACTTTCCTGTTAAGGAAAAGATGATGCATCTTTGTGGATTAGTGTGGTATTGGCCAGTGGAAAAGCTTTGAGCAGAGTATCTCAATGAGGCTTGGTTGCAGAAAGTAAATTCCATGTGCATCAGTATTGCTGCAGGTGCTCTGTGGGCCAGTGAGCAGAAAAAGGAGCCCTGGCCAGCAGGTGAAGCTGACCAGACTGTAAATGATGTTGACCCACCAAGCTTGAGGGCATTTCATGGAACTGATTACAGATCTGTGAAGCCCAAGGAGGGACCTTAAAAGACCATTCTTCTTCTTGTGCCTTAGCATGCTTTAAAAAACCCCCAAAACAGCAGAAAACCACGTAGCTACAAAGTACTGTCATTGTATGACTGGAATGTAGTTGCAAATGCTTTCTGAGAGGACGGTGGGTGATACCTGATATGCATAATTTCCTACCATGCATTTTCTGTTTTAAATATTTTGATTACCTGCAAATAAAATGAAATAAAATTGAATCTTTCAGTATTATTAGAGAATGATGCAATTTACCTGTGTGTTAAGCAAAGTGTTTTTTGCTTTTGTTAGCAAGCATTTAAAAACGTTTGATTTGTTTGGGCTTTTTTGTCTGTCCTCAAAGCATTGAAAACAAACCCTTAGCACGTTACAACGTTACAACACTGTTGCGCTGCTGAGAACAGCCAAAGTTGTTCACAGGTCTGTGTTGCACAAAGGTATGAATAATTTCAGTTGTTCCCCATCAGATGGGGAGGAATGGATAAGCACATCCTTTACCTGCCTCTTGTATGAGGAAGCTGGTAATACGGAGTGCTTCCCCAAATGGAGAAGCTGAGAACTGGACCTTGGGTCACCTGGTTCCCACTGGTTCACAGCATCAGAACTGCTGGGCTTGGATACACAGTACCTTTTTGCTTCTCTTCATCTCTCCAGCCCACAGACCCTGAATGAACAGTTTCTACAGAGCATGGAAACAAAGAAACTTCCTATTTTTTACTTTTTTTCCCCTCCCTGTTGTTCTGCAGCTTCAGTCTTGGCACCTTGTTCTCTTAAGCTCCTGCAAGAAATGCTGGAACTGAGAAACAGGTGAAGATGGCTGAGATGTTTACTGTTGAGTGTAAGAAAAGTGCAATGCTACTCAGCTTTCCTAAGTCTGGGAATTGTTTGTTATAGCCTGGTTAATATCTCCCAGTGGTAGAGGACCAGAAAAGGTAAACCTACTTATTGCTGTGGCTTATGTTGCCCAGGAGAGTATCACAGCATACCCTGTATATTGAATGGCATGAGCATGGGAAGATTTGGCTGTGGTAGGAGGTAAAAATTACTTGACAGATGTGTCCTGGTAAGTTGGCTTACTCTGTGGCTTAATTTGGCAAGCCACAGGAAACTAAAACATGTCTTAATTCTCTTTCAGAATGCAGAAGTGACTTTCTTGAGATGGTGGTGTTGCCTTGAGCATGTGTGCCTTTTTGATGTAGAGTGTTTTAAAACCAGTAATGCAAGTGATGGGCCCTGTCAAGCAAGAACTGAAAGCTTTGAAATTTTAGCTGTAGATGCTTTATCTGTGAGTGTGCTCTGCTCAAGATTACTGGCAATTAAATTAACTGCTGTATTCATATTTTAATGCCTTGAAGTTGCACCACAGATTTACAGTGTCATTATTGATTAATTATTTTATGCACAGCAATCAAAGGACCTAATCTTCTGAATTGTCACCTTCCCTCCTCCTCCCCCTCTTTCCTCGTTCCCCCCATCCCAATGTGTGGGAGAGATGCCACTGTGAAAAGGAGAGCAATTTCAGGCATTATGGTGAAGGCTGGACTGACTTAGGGAGCTTCAGAGAGCACCGTTTACCTGATCTTCTCCTCTCTGCTGCTGCACCCCTTGAAAACAGGCAGGACTAGAGGCAAAGAGTCAGCAGCACCTGGGTGGGTCAGTGAGGACAGTGTGCCCTTTGAGATAGGTAAGGATGGGAAAGTTGTCAATATTTGATAACCTTCACCTATGGTGTCCATCTAAGGATTTGATGAAATAGGAAGTGCATCCACCCCACACACTAGTACTTACACAGAGCTCCAGAAAAGGGGTGAATTTGGGGCTGGCTTTAGATTCCCTGCTTTCCCTCCTTGCCTCTTTGCCGTGCTTGCTGCCGAGGCTTTGGCAGGAGGAAGGGGTCAGTTCACCACCCCTGTTCCTTGTGATACCTGGACTTGTGGAGTTCTGAGTAGTGCTGGAACAGTTGGTGCTGCTGGGAGAGGTGGGTGAACTCTGGCTGAGGGCTGGTGGGAACAGTACAGAAAATCACATTTTCCTGTGCCAGGGCTGCACAACAACTGCTTGAGCTCATCATGCTCTAGGAGCTCATGGTGGAAGCAGAAATGTAGTTGTCTAGAAAAGATGAGTTTGGTAAATGTGTATGTCAGTATTGGAAATTGTAACTACAGAGCCACAGGAGGCTGGAAAAAACATAGTCAACAGTAAGCTAAGGGAAATACTCTATTTGGAGGCCTCTTTCAAGCAGTAAGTAAATAGCAGAGTCTGTAAGACTTTGTTGTGTGTCATGTTAAGGACAGTCAGTACTGAGTCATAAATTATAGAGATGCATTGTATAGATCAAATTGTTGAGGGTGGCATATGAATATTTGTTCAATGTGTAGTTTCCTATTGCAGTTTCTACTCCAGTCTTTGTCCTGGAATTACTTTTTTTTTTTTTTTACTAGGAGCTCCCAGGGGCAGTCAGTGAGTAGGAACTCTTTAGAGGTCTCCTAGATGCACTCATGGTTTACCTTCCATGTGTGCTCCTTTGCTTTTATGTATGCTGGATTTTACCTCCTGTTGGTCTTTGTAGTTTGCCAGGCCCTTGGCAATTTCTTTTGTGTTTCCTTTAAAGATGATGATTCAGCCCACAAATTTCCAAATATCCCAGTGTTCCTTCTAAATTCTTCTGAATGAAGGTGCTTCCAACATCTCTAAATACCTTTGTTAGGTAGTGGGTAAGAGAAGCTCAACTTCTGTGTGTGTCTTTGAGTTTATTTTGTTCCAGTCATGTCTCTTGTCCTCTGACACTGTGCTGTTCTTTACAGTGCAAGCTTTTATTTCTCATGTTTCTAAAACAAAGCTTAGCCACCTGACCTAGGATGCAGCATTATGTCAAAAAATATCATTCAACTCATTTTGCTCAAAATGAAGCTGCTCCCACTGCAACTATATAAAAATTACTCCATTTTTTCTCAACAGATGAGCATCTATGTTCAGCACACTCATGTACATTTGTTTATTTCCAATTTTCCAATTGAGTGTTTTCATTGTTGAAGATGTTACTTTAACAGGTTGTGGCATCAGAAAACTTATTTGTTTCTTCCAGAAAACAGCTATTGCTATAAAACAGAAAAGGTCCTGAAAATCCATCTCAGTTATTCTAAGATGTTTTGTTCCTTTTTACTCGTTGAAAGGAAAATTGATTGATCTAGGAATTTGCTCAGAATTTTCTCTCACTTTACTGCAAAGCCCTAGAAGTACATTATAATAATCTTTTCATGCACTTTTTACTGCATAAATGTGTGTGCGCTAACAAAACATGAGTCTTGGCTTTTACATTAATGAAGATGGCCTGCAATACAAGTGGGATGTTTCAAAACATTTTTAAATCAGAAATTTTAAATAATTTCTCTCTTTACTTAGAGGATAACCAAATTATGTGAACCAATTTCTGAGACTATATTTGTAGCACTATCTTTAGTTTCTATTTTGGTGGTCTGGCTTGGAGCCAGGCTTTTTTTTTGTTAACTTGGAGTTTTTCTGGCACAATGCAAAAATGGCTCTCTTTTATTATTCTGAACATTTTGCAAAATCTCCTTTCAGAGTAGACTTTTCTAAGTTAACCAACACTCATGTAGTTATTTTCTACTTCTTAGAAAACCACAGCTGAAAGGAGCAATTAAAAATTGATTGCTGCTTTAAACTTGGAATTTAATCTGTATTTAACACAAGTAAGCTCTCATTTCGAGATTGTTTGATGCAGCCATTTCCCCTGTCAATGTTAATCATACTTTTGGGTATGTGCAGACTCTAGGATCTGGCACTTAGGGATTTAGAAATCATGAGCTCTCATACAAGTG
>VZTT01055066.1:83441-98560 GCA_013400855.1 Buphagus erythrorhynchus | reverse complement strand
AGTTCCTGCCCATTGCCTCTTGTCCTATTGCTCAGCACCACTGAGCAGAGCCTGGCTCCATCCTCTTGACACCCTCCCTGCAGATACTGACAGACATTGATGAAATCCCCTCTCAGTAATCTCCTCTAGAACAGGCACAGCTTCCCCCTCTTCCAAGAGAGATGCTCCAGTCCCTTAATCATCTTTGTTGCCCTCCAGTCGATCCAAGTNTGCCTCTTGTCCTATTGCTCAGCACCACTGAGCAGAGCCTGGCTCCATCCTCTTGACACCCTCCCTGCAGATACTGACAGACATTGATGAAATCCCCTCTCAGTAATCTCTTCTCTAGAACAGGCACAGCTTCCCCCTCTTCCAAGAGAGATGCTCCAGTCCCTTAATCTTCTTTGTTGCCCTCCAGTGGATGCAAGTCCAGGGGCTCCAAGTCCATCATGTACTGAGGAGCCCAGAACTGGACACAGCACTCCAGATGTGCCTCACCAGGCTGAGCAGAGGGGCAGGATCACCTCCCTCAACCTGCTGGCAATGCTCTTCCTAATGCACCCCAGAATACCACTGGCCTTCTTGGCTACCAGGACACACTGCTGGGCCACGGACAGATGATTGTCCACCAGCACCCCTAAGTCCTTCTCCACAGAGCTGCTTTCCAGCAGATCAGCCCCCAGCCTGTACTGGTGCAGGGGGTTATTGTAAATTTTGCATCAAAGTTTTTGTTAATTGGTATTGCAATCACTCAATAATCTCCTTTTTCAGTGTATCCTATATGCCCATAATACTACCTAAACTGGCTTAATTGTTCTCCTTCCATTTTCAAGTCTTTAGCTCTATAGCTGCCATGTTCCAGGGAAGCAGAGAACGCAGAAACTCAAAGGAAATGCCAGACACACCTGCTGACTGTTTTTTCCAACTATTCCCACAACAACCTACAGCCTATTTTTGTTGCTTCAGCACATGACACTGCGAGTCTGCAGCCAGCAGCACATGTGTGTAAGCAGGTGAATGATTATCTGGACAGATGAGGCAATGTGGTTTCACAGTGATAGGAAACCTCCCTAACTCCATGACTTCCTTGATAAGACTGGCCCCATTTGGCATGGCAGGTGCACTCCTTTTGGAAGACAAGGTAGAGAAACATATCTTGGAAATATTCCACAGGTCTGAAAAGGTTTGAGGAACAACTTTGTGAGCAGCTTTTATTTTTTACTCCAGTCACAAGCCTTATCATGGGTATGACTATGGGAAAGGGTTGTGGTCAAGAGAATTAGAAATGCACTCTGGTTTGCTACTAGGAAGAAAACCAGCAGCAGTCTGTGGTTAACAGAGCGTTGTAATTAAGCCAGGTGAAAACTAAAACCACATTGAAACTCTCCTATAATTTGAGGTCTTTGAAATACCAAACTACATCTAATTTTTGTAGCTTAAGCTGAGACTGCTGTTAGGTGCCTTAGCTACCTGTCTTAGGCTGAGGTCACCTTTGAGTCAGGGGTGATCTCATGACTAATATCACACCACATGTGCCTTCCCTGCTCTCCCCAGGACTAATGCATGGACAAGTCAATAAATACACTGAAGATTACTTTCAAAAAACCCGTAAATACATCAGTTAAAATAATCAGTTAAGATATTCCACTGTTAAATATAAAATGTACTGCTCCTCATTTGTGGAAAATTCACTTTTATAGCATTTTACTAAATGAGCTTAAGTCAAAATCATTCTCTTGAAAAATGAAGCATGCTTTTAAAACCTATTAAGGTCCCCAGTCTGTTTCAACCTGGAGGGAGCAAGGCAAATGAGAGACTGACTTGATCCAAAGCCATCTGACTTCAGAGAGAGTTTTGCTCATTTTTGGATTATGTTCTCCCATAAAAAGTTACATAAGTCATGGTAATGGATACAGAAGCTGTATTACTGGATCACCTGGCAGCAAAGTCTGATATCTGATGTGAACACCTCTGCATTATGCTGAACCAGAGTGAAAAATATGTTAGGTATGTTGTTGATTTCTTAACAGACACAGGAGGACAAACAATACCAGAGCCAAAATAAAGTGTTATAATACTTTATGTAATATCTATATATATAGCTTATATAGTAAGAATTCAAACAGTCTAATATATAGCTTATATAATAAGAATTCAAACAGTCTGTGTAAGTCTAGGACAAGACATACCTCCTACATACATTTTTTGAACCAGTATGAACCAGCAGAGTGAGTTTGCCCAGCACCCTGCAATTTGTGTCTATTAGATAAGGCATGAAACTCCCTAAATAATCATGTCAAAACCACAGCCTGAGCTCATAATAAAACAGGCTATTTCAAACAAAATTTCAGTCTTACAAGCACAGTGATGTAGCTAAAGTGTCAGAAAACACACACGTGGTCAAGGGAACCCCTCATGTGCTCAGAATTAAGTAATTAGCTGAGAAGTTTCACAAAAGGGACATTAATCCATGGTTTCCACATTTCAGTTTGGCCATAAACCTGGCAATGTTTAGCTAATATCCCAGAGATCATTCCAGGCTGGAAGGGTATCTTTCCACCCTCAGCTGGAAATATTAAACAAGAATAAGTTTTCTGCATGGTGGGATCCAAACAGTGCTGCTGTAACATATTTGTGCAATCTCTGCAGGTGGGGTTCTCAAGAGGTTCATGTACCAGAGGTCCAGAGGCTCTCAGCAGTACCAGAGGCACACTTTGCACCTGAAAATATGAAAAGGGCACATCCTAGAAGAGTGTTTCCCTGTTGTTAAAATATGAAGTGCTGTTCATTTCCTTACGTGGCTCTTTAATAGAAGAAGCCAAATATCAGGAAGAATGTTTGCATGTGCCTCCACAAGAATCACGGATGCCTTTGCAAATTATCTGCACCAAAAATCATCTATTTGAAAAATGTTGTCCTATAACATCATGCAGAAAAACCCAATTGAAGTCTTGGAAATATAACAGCATGCTTAAATGACACCAGAAACAACACAGAACCATGCCAGGCTGAGGGTGAATATTCTGTTAGTTATACTTTTGACTCTATTCAGCCCTATTAATTAAGAGGACTTATCAGTGTGTTGCAGAAAGTTCCACTATCTTCCCAAACTCTTTTGAGATCATTACTAAAGGAAATACAGGCAGTGAATTAACCACAGCAAGTTTCTCAAAAGATCAGATACTTAATTTTGCTTAAACAGAAAAGGCATCCTGAGGAAGAGAGGAGACTTATTTTCATAATAGGGTGGAAAACATAATCATTTGTCTCCAGAGAGGCTATAAGCTGCTGGCAGTAGACATTTAAGAAATAAAATGTAATCTGGTAATCAGTTCAGTGCTGTGCCTTTACCCTGAAATTGTCTGTATGAACTCAGAGCAGAATACCATTAACACCTGGCACCCGAGCTATGGACAGGGGATGCCAAGCTGGAGTGAAGGCATTTTCACACATGTTACTGCATCCAAGCCAAGAGTACACAGAGTTTTCCAAAATGAGGAAAACTAACTGCTGCACGAGGAAAAAAAACCATTTGTTTACTCACTGAAACATAGTCAGAGTCTAAGAGTATTTGAGTTCCTTTTCCAGCCTTTAAATAACCATGTCTTTTCACATGTTAGTTTTTCTGGAACTGAATTAGTAAAATGTCTTTCAGTTTTCATTTTTAAGTACATGTTCTAGACATAGACAATATGTTTCTCAACATTTTATGCTCTGTCTATATGATCCTCTATAGGCATAAATAAGTTTTCTTGTGTTTCCTTTTCAAAAGATATTTAAAACTTTCTCAGAAACTATTTTCTAGTCCTTGTTATTCTCAGATATGTACGAAATATAAATCTATGCCACTTTCTGTAGCCAAGGCTATTCTTAGTATACATGATCCAAAGAAGTTTGACATTGCATGAGTAGTCTGATATAAACAATAGCCTTCAATAAATAAATTAAGTAGAAATATAAAAAACAACAGTGCAATGTAATGTGATTTAGTTTGCACAGGAATCTAAGTGCAAAATATCATACTTTGGATGCCAAATACTGTATTAATATTGGATAAAAATGAGCCACTTACTCCTAATAACTTCCCTATAATCCAAACATCCTGTCCTTCCGATATCAGTACTGGAAAGAACAATCTTCTAGGCTGTTGGAGTGATCCACTTCATAGCTTATTCAGCCTTTCTCAGCTCTCCTCCTGTGTTATGCACAATCTGAGAAGAACCCAAGACCCATCTCAGAGCCCACTGCCCACCAAGAAGATTTCAGCCATCACCAGCTCTCCTGGATTTGCAGGTTTTTTCATGAAATCCCAGAACAGCCCTTGTCTGGTGCTTGATGAAGATGAATCCCACAGCCCTCCCTGGGACCCCAGCACTGAGATAAATGCTGGGCATCACAAGAGCTGCACCAGGGCTGAGGGCTCTGCTCCCCTGGGACTTGAAGGCCTCTGGTTTGCCAGCCACCTTTATTCATTCTTAACTGGCACATGCAAGGAAAATAAGCATAACACATCTTATAGTCTTGCTGCTGACTCCAAGATATCTCATCTATTTCTTTTTTCCTAATAGGCTGTCAAGATCATCATTAAAGATTTTCACATTTTCTCCAGACTTGGGTCCACTGTTTTTGACAAGTTTCATTCTGCCTTGGGCTACTGACTGTATACTGACTGTAATTCCCCTTTCACCCCATCATAGTATGGTATCTACCAAATATAGCTTTGTTGAAGGGGTAAACTACTTGTGATTGATTTAATTAGGACGTTAATTTGTCCTTTAATGTCCTGTCCCCCCTACAGTTGTCTGTTCTTCTGATTCAGGAGCCAAGAGGGTCCCTGGAGAAACCATGTACATAAATGGATGATGTTCTCCTTGACTTTGGATGTGACAAAGCAGCACCTTCAGCTACTCTGAAATAGCTACTAAAATTTCACCATGTGATAATACTCTTTGCTGAATAGGAACGGAGTTCAGCTTGTGCTTAATTTCCAACAAAACAGGGACTTTCAAACATGGGCTAAT
Source organism: Buphagus erythrorhynchus (assembly GCA_013400855.1). Taxonomy (NCBI): domain Eukaryota; kingdom Metazoa; phylum Chordata; class Aves; order Passeriformes; family Sturnidae; genus Buphagus; species Buphagus erythrorhynchus. The sequence goes on along the minus strand of VZTT01055066.1, from coordinate 93,560 downwards.
CATGTGTTTTGCTGAATTTTCAGCCTCTGGCAAAACAACCAAAGAACACAGGCAAGCCCACCATCTGAGAAGCCTTCCTTCTTCCTCTTTCCAGGGTGCATTTCCTCTGTATACTTGTATTTGCAAATGGTAAAATAAATAAATTGCACTGTGTGTTCTTTAGTTGAACCATTCTTCCCTGGGAAAGGCTGGTTAGTCCAGAGCACACTAAGTAATATTAGAAAGAAGAAATGACAAGAAAGAACAAAGACACATTCATTTATCACAAAATAAATATGTTGAGAAAGGAATTACTCAAGGCTAGAAAGAATATAAACCCACATTTTTAATTCTTTACGTAACAGTGACAGCAGCCCGAGTAATTAACAAGAAGAAGTAATTGCTTTAAATTAGCATAAACTACATGCTCAATTTTACTAATAAAACACAATGGGAACATTTATATTACTAGATTTTTAATAATAAATCTTATATCTAAAACTGAACGAAAGAAAAAGATTAAAAAGTTATGTTACCTGGGAAAACAATTCAAATATTAGGTATTAGAAGGTTTGATTAGGGAAAAAAGTCACAGAACTATCAGAGGAAAAGAATTGTTATTTTCAGTTCATTGAACAGAATTCACTGGAGGTGGGGTAGACCAGGCTATGGTAGTTTCTCTACCTTAGATATCTAAATCCACCCCTCCCCATATCTGAGGAATTGCTGTGGTCACCAGCTGCTGGACTAGGCTAGACTGACAGTTTTAGCTCGTCACATTTTTCAATCTCTGTGAATAAACCTTGCCTGGAGCAGGGGCAGCTCCAGCTCCTGTTTCCTGGAGGGAGGACCCAGCCACTGGCCTGAGCAGTCAGTCTTCATCATTCAGTCTTTTTTCACAGCAGTATTTATACACAGTGAAACAATATTAAGGGAAGCCTGAAGAAAGCTCATCGTGAACAACTTTGTAAATTGAATGTTGGGTGGTATTCTAAGAAATGGGAGAAAATCTCTGGCAATGAAGTAGTGGGGAAAACAAAAGCTTTATTTTTCTGTTCTCATTTTCAGACTGGTTTGTGTAGCCTTTCTTACAAATTAATTAGGATGGACTGAGTGGGAAGAAGGGATGGGGAATTTTTACACTTTATTTTTGAACTGGTTTCCAAGTCACTCAGAGCTTGGAAGCAGAGGAAAGACTGAAAGGATGGGATTTCACACCACAAAGACAATTCACAGAGACCGATTTGGCTTTCTCAAATTCTTTCCCACACCATCTGCTGCTCACCACTCCTAGTCCTTGACTCGTAAGCTCAACTCTGACCTCTACCTCATGCCAAATATCCTTAATTTTATAATTGTATACAGGGCTATTGTCTGTCCACAATATTTTGTCTCAGCTTGGGCAGAGAGGAAGAAAATATAGGAAGACACATAACTGCTTCCAGAGCTACACTCCTTTCTAATTTTTCTAAGAGCCATCAGTCAGATCCTGACTCTGAGGATAGCAAAGGCCATTCATTGTTTTTTCCCATGAAACCAGGACTGCCACTCTAAACTAAAGTACTCTTTTGCAAATATTGTCATGTGGGGAAGAGCACGGAGGGTTTCACTGTTTCAGAGAGAATTTTCTTTTTGCATGCTCAGAAAAATAACATTCTGTTCCAAAGCAACTGCATGCCAAGTTTACAGCTAAAGTCATTTTGGAGCTATCCAAGCAAGGAAGAAAAGGAAATGCATATCCCACAAATGTTTTAATCATGGAAATTTATGTTCAGAGTCTAAATAACTTAAGAGATGCCTAAAAACTTTTGTGAATTCTGAAAAGAAAAAATCATTTAAAAGCATAGAGGCCAAATAAAGCATTGAAAATATCAAACTACTGGGCAGATTATAAACACATGAAAATGTTCTTTTAAAACTTTACAGTTGGCCCTATCTCCACCATTATTTCTTTAATGAAAAGAGTAAAAGTAGATTAAGTTAAGAAATAATTTCCCCCATGTGGGTTTTTCCTTTCCTGTTCATTTAGAAATAATTCAGAAGTGCTCTTGTCATGTCAAATGAAAAACTGTTAAGAATGCTTCAAGGAAATATATCTTTGTTTTAGCAGGCTTGTTATTTGGGTTTTCCAAAGGTTACCTTGGTAACTTTTTTCATTGATCTTCCACAAGTATAGTCCATGTCCTGTCGCATTAGAAACTGCTAAACATTTCAAGAATGATAAATCATATTTCAATATCACTCTGTACCTTGACTTCTGAAACTGCTCTGGTTGACTTGTTCAACGTGCAGGTAGAGAAGCAAAGGGAGGAACAGAAGGTGTTGACTGAGTGATTTTACAGAATAAAAGACCACATTGTATCTTGTTATCTCAGGTATTTCTTTTTTAAAGTCTCTCCCCTTCTTTTTACTTTGGAATAAGGTGACCATGAAAAATAGAGCTTAGCAAAAGAACGGGCATATGAAAAGAAAGACTTTACTGTACCAGTACATCAGCTGAAACTATGCAGTATGTTTGGCAGCACGAGGACAAGCCTTTGGAAAAGGGAATTTCACTGATCAAGTGGGGAAGGTGTCATTTGCTTACCTGTACTTTACAATAACTCTTCTGCCTCTTTGAATAAATGCACAAAGTCAGTTTTTGGTTGATTGGTTATTTTTTTTAATCAACCACCATTTATTTTCATTAATTGCAAGTTTATACTCTTACACCAACATGAGGAAAAATCTTGAACTCATGCATATTCTCAGCCTTCCCTTTCCGAGTCATGCAAAAACCCTTAAACCTAACGAATACTACTGGGAACATGCACTTCAACCAAGTGAGTGGGAAGTCAGAGGAGCTGAAGGCTACAAGAGGAGACTGAAAGCTGTGGCATGGATAAGTTTCTTGGGACTATTTCCTGAGCACTACTAGAAACCTTCAGGGAGATGCTCNTTTTTTAAAAAAAAAAAAAAAAAAGGAATGGAAAAAAAGGCTTAGGTAAAAAACAGCTGCAAATTTTGTCACTGATTTTCCTTGCCAGGTAGAAATAGCAGTCCATTTTGTAATGGAACAAAGTGTCAGTTCATCTCTCCCCACCCTACCAAAACAGAAAGTGGGAGAGAAAAACACTTCAAAAAAATGGTTGTGGGCGATCACAAGTGATACAATGAAAGAGGGAAAAGAAAAAGTGTTGAAATAGAGAATGGGGGTAGTAAAGAGCAAGACTGCTGGGGTTACAGAGGTTACATTAAAAACAAGGGCCATGTGTGCATCCTAAGGCCCCCTCCAAAAGCAAAGAATTTCACCTCAGCCTGGGCAACTGCCTGAACTTGAGGACTTTTCTGCAGACCACATCAAAGGACTGCCTGCAACTACAGGGGTCTCTAGAGCAGCACAAGCATCAAATCAATACCCAGGGAGTGGCTTTACAGAAAAGAAGAAAGCAAATAACATTTCTTTGCTATGGGACTGCAGAATGGAAAGGGCTGACTTCTAAGGCTGTGCTCCTGAGAGCCTGGGTGACCCAGGCTGACAGCTGGAGGATGCATTTGTGGCCGTGCTCTACAAATGCAGAAAGCAGCTTCTGCTGCCCTCAGTGTTGGGCCATTGGGGTGCCCTCTGCTCTCTCTGGCACTGGCTGCATCTCACGAGCCACACAACACCCACCTAACCCTCCTGCAGTGGCCCCAGCTGTTCTCTCCTGACTTGAACTGCACATGCCCTCTTACACACCCTGCCTTGCCCAGCACTTCTCTGGTCACCAAGGCAGACATAAGGTCTGTATCTGTTTCTTCCTTTCCAAGCTCCTGACTTTGGGGCAGCAGCTTGCTGCATTATTTACGATGTCACAGTGCGAAGGCCAGGAATGAGGGAGGTTTGCATTCCAAGAGAGCCATTTCTTTCCCATGAAAAGTATGTACAATCCTAACACCCAGAGTATGTTTTCTACTACAGACAAATAATTTCCATGATACGTGGTATGTATAAATACCTTATTTCTACCTCTTCCCCTACAACTTTTCCTCTCCATAGCAACATAAAATAATGACAAACCCTGAAGAAAAACAGCAGAATTTCATCCACTTTCCTTGTATTTATTCTATGCAAATGGGGATAAGCATTTGTAAAGCCTCAATGCACAACCTTGGAATTACTTGTGATTATGATTATTTCATCCTTTTTCCCCCCCTTAAGTACTTCTTCAGCTTCATTGATCCCACTCTGCTACTGTGGTCAAGGCTCTCTCAGTATAAGTGTGTTCAGTATGTTTTCTCCTAAAAGTCTTGATCCACTGATAATCTGAAGATAAAACTGGAAATACAGCTGAAGGCCTGAAGATTATACAGCCTGCTGCCTTGGTGCCATCACCATTTCACACTGCATGACTCCTTCACAGTTCAATTAAAACAGAAAGGTAGGGAAGTCCTAGCTTTAGCTCTCTTCTAGATTGAAGTATTATTGTTATTTCACAAGACAGGAACCAAGGCAAAAATTACTTTTGACTGAAGTCAAAAGTAATGTGTGTTTTGTAATAACTCTACTTGGATTTATTAAAATCTTGATTAATTTCTAAGAATATTTGTCACTATGTTGTTTGTACTTCAGCCCAAGCTTCTACTCAACTTTGCCATAGGTACATTTGCTCGACCTATATTCCAATGAGGCTCCTTATTACACACACAGCTGTGCCAGGACAGCTGGTGATGGAGGGGCAAACAGCAGAAACTTCTTAAGCTTCTTCAAGGAACCCTGGCCTAAGACCTTCTAAAATAAAAAAAATCTCTACCAGTCACATGCAGTATAATGTGGGGTGGTTTTCTGCCTGAAGGACTCTAAAGTTATGACCACAGCTTTAGAAAAAACAGGGCCTGTAAATGAGCTTAAGCACTGGACTGCTATTTGCCCATCATGCTTAACTGCAAGCATGTGTCCTGGAAAAGGTTTGGCTCATGTCAGCTCACACTGTCCCAAGACAGAATCCAGATCAGGAGATGGTGAGTGTGCAGCCCATTCCAGCAGGGAGCATGCACCAGGCAAACACCAGACCAGCCTCCCCTTTTCCCTCTTCCTGTGCATAGCATCACCTTTTTTCACTGCCTTCAGACTCCAGGGCATAGCTTCATGTGTCCTCAGCTTCATCCTATGAAAATGTCACTCCAATTACCCTTTTTTTTCAGGAAAAGAAAGAGCCAAGAAAAAAAGCACAAACATACTAACAGTTGTATCTTAGGAAGAAAGAAAGGAAGCAATTGCTTTGTAATAATGGAGCGGGTCAGGTCTTGGCACTTGGCCAAAAAGCCAAGTGCCTTCACTTGTTGTATTTGGTGTTATAAACATAGTACAACTGCAAGAATCTGGTCTTAGCTTCAAAGGGATGGCAGAAGGCACCTGTGACACTAAGGTCACCATCCTCTGGACAATACTGTCAGGCACATAGTGGATGGGGCTGTGAAAGGCCAGGAGCTGGATTCAATGATCCTTGTGGGTCCCTTACAACTCAGCATATTCAGTGATTTTGTGATCCTGCTGAAACCCTTGAGGGCATTAGAACCACAAAAGATTTTTTTCCTTGTGCAGAACAAATGTTAGTTTTGATCCTAGAAACAACAATTGCTTTGGCTGAAACCTCTGTTTGAAATAGACACCCAAATAAGAACATCAGGAGGAATGTCCTTCACAGGTAACAATAATCTCATCATCTGTAGCCCTTTTTTACCCCTGAGATGTCTGTAGCTTTACAGTAAATTAGGGTGGCTTTTTTCTTCTCTTTGTTTTTATTTTTAAGATCTCAGAATTTAATTATGTTGAAACAGGAAGCATGCTTCATTTAAGTGATGTCAGAATTTCTTTCTTGAGCTGTTTCATGGGAAGAATCCTTACTTCTTTTTCTCTGTTTACACTAAAGGTTCATGAAGCCAATGTAAACAGCAAAATGAGTGTAAACACCAGGGATTAACTTTGGGAGATTTGAAAGCAACAGGGTTTGCCTTAATAAAACCAAGCAAATAGTTAAGCAGCAGGGTTTGCCTTAATAAAATTAAGCAAGTAGTTTATTATTTCTATATGTCTTTATATATTGTTTAGAGGTCCTAAAGAAGTATGTTCTCCTTATTAAACATTCACCATTTGAGCTTTTTGAGGATTTCCTCAAAAAATCAAGGATAGCGTAATGTTGGTGTTAAGCTAAATTTTTTATTTTATTTTATTTTATTTAAATTTTTATTAACTACAGGGAGAGGACAACTTGGTTATTGCTTCATTAAACATGCAGACACTCACTGAAGTTGTATTCCCTACACTGCAGTACAGTAAGATTTTTATACAATACAACATTCTTAAAGGATTCTTGTCTCTTTCTTGTGAGCTGTACTTTGACTCTAACTGCCTCCTCCTCCTCTTGTTTATTGTGAATGTCCTCTTCTTCCTCTGAGTGTCCTGTAATATTAATGGGGAATTTTTCATGATCCTAATACTAAAACTCTTGGTTATAATTACTTTTAAAAAATGAGGGGGCAAAAAAAGAAGAATGTCACTCTGAAAAAAAATATCTTGCCCCGATCAACGCCAGAAGAAATAATTTTGCTTTCGAACAAGCAAAACATATAAGAGAACATGCAGGTAATGGCTGTTGAATAAAAATTTAGGAAGAAAGTTGTACAGTTTTAAGAGATTCTCATATGGCCAATGTGATGAGAGACTCATAAAGTCAAAATACCCTCAGGATGCTTAAAAGTTTCTGGTTGCCATTTACAGCCTGAACAAATGAAGGAGGGATTTTAAAGAACTGAGTGCAGGGCGAAAAGAATTTCTGGTTGCTTAGGTGTAACTGAAATCTCACCGGGATTTAGAAGCAGCACTGAGAGCGGGTGCTGGAGTTCATGGAAACACCCCCTGTCCCCACTGCCCTCGGCTGACGTGTCCTCCCTTCAGCACCGCACCAATCCAGGTGAGCCAGGTAAATACACACCTGGCACCGAGCATCCATCCCTGGAGAAACAACGAATAGCAGGGCAGGTTCAAACAGCAACTAACAGTACGCGTACTGCATCTTGCCAGACTGTCTGGGTGTGTCTTTAGGGTGCTGTCACCTTTGTGACAGAAGTATAGAGAGAAGCCCGGCCTCAGCAGACATGGGGGTAAAACTGAGGCGACACACATCGGGGCAGTGAAGGCTCCGCAGAGAGCAGATCGCGGGCAGCCACGGGCACCTCTCTTCCCCGGACAGCCCAAGCTCCGGTGTTCCCAGCGCAGGAAGGATCGAGTTAGGGAATTCTCTTCTTTAGGGGACCCCGGCACCTCTTCTCCTCGGGCCAGAGGGCCGCCCGCACCCGCCGCAGGACTACAGCTCCCAGCGAGCCTTGCGCCGCACGCACCCGCCGCAGGACTACAGCTCCCAGCGAGCCTTGCGCCGCCTCCATCTTCTCCCTCACAAACGCCGTGGGTTGCGTTGCTGAAACACAATGCCTTATTGAAATAAAACCTGTCCTTGAACAAAACTTTCTCAGGGTGTGCTTTGAGCCTGCAGTGAGGCGCGTAGCTGAAATAGATCCTCGAATTAGCCGAATTAGCCCTCACATCTCGTTGGGTTCACTTTGACAGGAGGCCAGAGTCTCCACTGCAGGGCTGCTCTGTCTCCCAGAGGAGCTGTAAATCTGCTTTTTTTTCCTGGAGGCGATGTAGTGTCCTGGGAATGTCCTCAAATACATGGTGGGTCAGCTCATCTCCTGCTTCAGCAATATTCAACAAACCTGGCCTCTCCCACCACTCACTGCCTTCACTGTTCCTCAATACCTGGGCCCATGATCCTGAAGATGCTGCCTGACATTGCTCTGCTGCCTGTGATTTCTCCTTGCTGCAGACTTGCTGCCCACGAGTGAGGAGCTGTAGTTCAACCTTTGCTAAATCTCTTATATCTGTACCGGGCCTTTTGTTTATGTGCTGTACATGGCAGGAACAACTCATGACAGGTGCTGCACAAGTAGTATGTACACACACACAGACACCATTTTCCAAGTGGCTATTGCTCTTTATTTTTTATTTTGGACAGCCATTTAGCAGTCTTTGCTATGGGGAACTCAGTACCTTTGAAAAGTCCATGTTCTGTATTTTATCTAGAAGTAGGCATTGCCTGGGTGGTACTATCATGGGTTTTCCATAAACACATCAGTATTTCTCCTCTCCTGTCTCCCTTTGGGTGGATCTTAGTTAAGCACAGCTCACATACAGGATTTTGAAAACCCTGCTGGAGGAGGAGCCTTGGTAGGAGATCTGGCAAGGCCAGGGATCTGCCGGCAAGGATTATCTACAGCAAGGTGGCTCAGGGAGATGAGGATGGATGCACATTTGCATCTCTCTGAGAGTGGGAGCAGGGAGAGAGTAGACAGGGCAACAACTGGATCTCAAATGCTATGGCAGAGAGCTGTATATAAGTATTAGGAGGCCCAAGTAAAAAGAAATTTTGAGCCAAAAGATTTGAGGAGTATATTGGGTGGGAGCCATAAAAGTGGGCTGGGGTGAACTAGGAGAGGCTGAGATAAACAAGAAGCAGAGTCTGCAAGTGTACACCAGTGGGGAGGAAGGAAAAGGAGTCATCTCGGAGGCAGTGTGGAAATACATAAGCTGTTTATGCAGAAGTGCTGTGAGGGTCCTCTTGTATGAGTACTCTTAACACTAGGTTGGAGGAACGGACACAAGCACAAGTTGGTGATTCTCCTTCCCTTGCTTTGTTTTGTTGTTGCTGTTTCCCCCCATTTTTAAAGCACAGTAGTCCCTTGGAAGCAGCTTTGTTCTCCTAATGTCCAACACCATTTTCTTTATCTTACCAAAACAAACAAACAAAAAAACCCCAACAACAACAAATAAACTCAAACCAAAACAAAACAAAAACAAAAAAAACCCCACTTCTTGCAATTGACATTGCATCCATGCACTTTTGGAGCCTGTTTCCTAACCTTAGCATCAGTGGGCTCTGAACAATTTCAGGAATGCTTCCTTAATTTTCTCTCACTCTTTTCCATCCATTGGCTTTTCTCACTCCACACAGTCTTAGCAGCAAGTTTATAGGCTTTTCCAGCCATTCCCACTATAAAAAGTATGTTTTGAATCAAAAGAAATTGAGTATTCAGTTCATCCTATCCCAAGGAGCAGTCACCTTCTCAGAATCTTGTTTTCTGGATACCCTCTATCACTTTTTACCTTGAGAAACTTGCTGGTAATACACTAGAACTCTACCTTCTTTCCCATGGCATTCCTTACAGCTTCTAGCTTTGCTATCAGTCTCAGTAACTGGAAAAAGATATGAGGATTTAAAATCCTCTTCCCCTTAGCATCAAACTACTGTATGCTCAGTCTAGAGTTGCACAGTCTAGTCATCCATCTCCTGAACAGCTTCCACAGAAAAACAACTTCAGAAATGCTAAATAATCACAAATTAACTGGTCTTTCCACAAGGCTGGCTAAGCCCAGGCCTCCAAGCCCTGTTATGGTCTTGTGTAAATCAGAATCCAGAACTGGCATAAAAACTGCAACAGCCCTGAGGGAGCATCTAATAACATCGTGTGGGAAACTGCAGTGTTCTCCTGGTTGAACCCCATGGGTCCATTCCAGGCATCAGTCAGCATCAACTGGCAAGAAAGCTGTGTATTGATTTTGATTATCTGCACTATATGTGTACTTGTAGAATCTGAAATTAAACAGTGGATTGAGTTTCTAGTACTAACACCCTATTTATTTCTGGTTTTATTTTCCTGAAGGAAGGCTGAAAGAACAACAGAGAGCAAAACAAACCTTTGGGGGAGGTTACAATGTACACAAAGCCATTTCGGAAGTAAGGGCAGTTTTTCGCTTAGCAGAGAACACGGGAGAGAGGGTGAAGAATGGGAATATCTGCTGATGTTTAGGGAAAGCAGCAGCAGAGAGAAGGGCAGCTGTTGTTCTCGGGGAGCACTTAACCCTGGCCCGCTCGGCTGGCGGGCACAGGCACAGCGCACGCCCCGGCTCCCATAGCGCTGGGGCACCGCCGCCACGGCCGGGAGTTCTCGCTTCCTCCAAGGACTCCCCCGGTCCAAGGCAGGCAGCCGCCCCTCCGCCCGGCGGGACACGGTCCCCCCAAGGCGGCGGGACACGGGCCCCCCCCCTCGGGGCGGGAGACGGTC
>VZTT01055066.1:67589-82915 GCA_013400855.1 Buphagus erythrorhynchus | reverse complement strand
GGGGCCGGCGCGCGGCCCGCCCGCTCCCGTTACGGCTCCTGCTCTCCCGTTACCGCTCCCGCCGGGCGCTGGGCGCGCCCCCGGGCGGGAGGCGGCGCGGGAAGCGGCTGTGGGCCCTGCCGGGGAGGCGGCTCCGCCGGCAGCTGCACTTGTTGCGGGAAACGGGCTCTGGAGCGGGGAGCAGGCGTGGGCGCCGCGGGGCGGGGGCCGCCACGGGACAGAGAGACGAAGCGAGGCGGTGCCGTCCCCGCCGGGCCCGTCCTCCCTCCGTTGTTGCTCCCTGCAGGCGGCTCAGGCCGGCCCCCGGGAGCGCCGGGGGTTGTGGGTGCGCTGTTTGCGAGCCTGTGGGCCTGGCCCGCGCTGGGGAGCAGAGGCGATGGGGCCCGCGCTCTCGGGGCCTGCCTGTCGCGGCAGGTAGACAGCCGAGCGGCTCTGGAGGTGTCGGACGGGCTTCCCGCCTTCCGTTCTCGGCTGAACACCTGCAGAGTAATTCTGAAGTCTTATTGCCACCCCTGCAGTTTTGTAGCCTAGCTGTATTTATTTCCCCTCACGCTTTCCCACGCTTGCTGGCCGCCGTTCTGCGTTTCAGAAAGGTATTAGTGGTACCGCTGGTGCAGGAGAGTATACGGAAATAGGATAGGAAGCAGTGCGCGGTGGGCCATAGGTATTGCAGTAAGAGCTGACTGCCTCAATTAGGGCCTGACCTTACGAGTAATGATAGTAACGATAGAGCTTTATGTATATACAGTGTTTTTTTAGGGTATCAGTGGTACACAAGATTGTTTTTCAATCCTAAATCATCTGTGTCTGACTTGGAAACAGAGTTTTGGGATTTTTGGTGCAGAGAGGGATAAAAAAGGAAGTGTTGTAACTGGACTCTTGATGAAATTACTACCTTTTGCTGCAGGTTTACTAGTTGTGCTTGTCTGTGTTTCTCAAACATCTTTGATTAGGAATGCCACCGTCCTGTAATATTTTGGGCTGCCCTTTTGTTTGTACACTTATTCCTATGTCCTAACTACCTGGCAGCTGTAGTTCCTATCCCTATAAACCTATTACCTGAGTATAAAAATGTATAGTACTTCTTTACTGTCAAGTACCCTAAACAAGATAACTGTCTGTGAATCTATCAATAGTTCTTAAATTCTTGACTCCCAAATTTAAACATCACAGTAGCCTAAGTACTGCTATATGATCTATTGAAAGCCACTCAAGTATAGGCACCACATCTGAGGTGCAGGCCCTTTCAGATTGGCCATTGCACATTCATGAAAACAGAAGAAAACAAAGGTTGAGATATTCCGAAAGCCTGTTAATGTTTTGTGGCTGAGAGTCTGTGGTGTTCAACAAAGCAGTATTTCTGAGGTTTTTTATAGAGAATGGTGTTTCCTACTTAGGGGGCTTGAGGAGACAGCATAGGGGAGAAAGTGTAAGTAGCCCAGATCTGCATATCCATACTGTACTACTGCACTGTTTGATGTCTCCCTTTGTCTGTCTTGAAAACGGGACATTTGAGGATAGGACAAAGATGGTGAGCAGTCAGCAGTGTTAAGAGTAGTCAACAAGAAAGCTGGGTTTTCTGATCATTTAGTATAATCATTATCTTCTGTTCATGTCAATATTAACTGGAAAAATAACAAGTCTATTTAATTTTCTCTTTCTTTGTGCATAAACTTTCTAAATGCCCAAAGGCTTACTGTCTCTCAAGCTTTTTAATATGTACTATTCAATATTTGTTTCAGATTGTTGATATTGTTGTTGGAAAAGATGAGAAAGGCAGAAAGATTCCAGAATATCTGATCCATTTTAATGGTTGGAACAGAAGGTAAGAACCTGTATGTGTGGTTTCAGTTCTTCCATTTCTTCTATTTTATTCTGTAAAGACAGGCTTTGCACAGAATATGTTTGCAGGAGTATTTTTGTTTTTGCAAATGCCTTTAGTATACTTGCTCATGTTGACATTGGTCTATATCCACAAAATTGCAGTGAATCAGTTTGATAGATGTGAGTTTAAACCTTATGGGATATATATCTGTGGCATATACTTACAGCACCTAAGTTTCCCTTAATAAAGGTTTCTGCTTTGTTAAATCTAGCCCTGGATTTTTTGATTGTCAAGGCCAGTACATGAGTGCAGTGTCTTGACTGTGACTGATAGTATGTGTCAGTGCTAGAAATGCTATTGCGGGTTACAAGATTTCAGATGGCAACACGAGAGCTGAACCCATGTGAACAGAGCAGAGTGCAAACCTTGTGATGCAGATGTTGCTTCTGAATTAAATGACATTAAATGAGTCCCTTGTAAATTTAAAGTATATTAATTCATTGGCAATCATGAGTGGCCATTATTCATAGTAATTTTTTGTTTCCTTTTGACCTGTCCTTAGCTGGGATAGATGGGCAGCTGAAGATCATGTTCTTCGGGATACAGACGAAAACCGCAGATTACAGCGTAAATTGGCACGGAAGGCTGTGGCTCGCATGTAAGAAATCCTTTTGGCCTCAAAATAAACGAGATTCATTTTCAGATTCAGACAAATACATCCAGGTGTCTGCAACTGAGCTTGGCGTTTGAGCTTATGCTGTAGGTGGTAGATACCCACATAATACAGTCAGTGTATTCTAAAGAGCTACTCTAAACTAGAGATCTGTGGATTAACACTCTAAAAGACTAACAACTCAATAACTATGTTATTATTAACTATTGCTATGAAATGCCTGTGTGTTGGATCTACATCTTCCCAAAGAAATGTACTTGCAAAATACTTTAGGAAAACCTGAAGTATTTTTGGGCCAAGGGCAGTAATCTAATATTGGTTGGCCATGGCTTGAGGATCTGCTTGAGAACATGAATATGAGGTAATGTACAGACATTAGGGTATCCACTCTCAAATAAGCATTGTCCAAATGATTTCAGCATTAATTAATGAAAATAAACATACGTTTCCTGTGCATTTGCACATAATCGAATTGCCTAGGATAAATGAGTGAAATAATATTACCCAAATGTCAGTGAACCATTTTATGTTCTGTAGGAGAAGAAAGGGAAGAAAGAAGAGACGTTGCAGGTTGCCTGGTGTTGACTCTGTGTTAAAAAGCCTTCCTGCTGAAGAAAATGATGAGAGTAGCGAAAACTGTGAGTTTGTTGTAATCCTTTGGTAACTGGTGGGATGCCTTGATCTGGGGAGAAGTGCATGGTGTCACTTGCCAGGACAGTATCATGGTCCTATCTGAAAGATACAAAGGCAGTCATATGAAGAGGGAGAACTATGTTTCATGCTAAGCATCTGTTAAGTTAGAATATCTGTTTTCTTTTTTTATTCCAGAAGCTTCTCCTTGCATCTCTTCCACTCAACTATTCTAATCAGCGATTTCAGAGCTTAGTGCTGTTTTCTTTAGTGTAGTATTAATAGGTGTGAGAAGCCCTCAGTTTTCTTTCTTTGATGTTAGGAAGCACAGCATTTCCTTGCTAGTGTTTGTGTATTTTTGAAGGCAATAAGATCATTTTTTTCCCCAGTCTACCTCGCACAAAGATCTGTTTCTTGTCAGCTGACTGGCTGATTTCACTTTCAAGCCAGATCTTTAATTTCCTGCGTTTTCCTTTGTGACTAGAAAGCCAGCAGGAACATTGGCTGGCACTTAAACTGATGTTCTGGGAACTGTTGCTACACAGATCCATGCCTTTTGATTGAATGATTAGTATGTTAATCCCCTGTGCAGAACTCAAGTCCAATGACAATGTGAGTGCTCAGCAATGTAGGGAGCTTTTAAAAATGAGTGTTTTTCAATGAGAGAAGATTCAAGAATACTTCCTATAAACTCATTTTACATGTTTAAAATATTTGTAGTGGGCAGTAAATAATGCATGATTAATTCAATTAGAGTTAGTCATCCTCATTAAGTATAACAAGCTAGTTGTGGTTTTTTAGTGGGTTAGGTTTTTTTTGGGGGGGGGTTTTAATGTTGGGCCTCAAACTGATTTGTTATAACCTCTGTAATAATAAATACGTGAAATCTCTTTTATGCAGCTATAAGTAGTTCTTCTTCTGGTGACAGTGATGAAGGAACAGATGAAGAAATAAAAAGTGAAGAAAGTGACATAGATGAGAGGACAGAAATGGTATTTTCGTGTGTTCCTAAAGTTAATAGAATTTAAACATCCACATTTAAAACTGGAAAAATTGAAGTAGATGAGATATAGGCCACAACTGGTAATTTAGCTGGGATTAAAAGCATAATTTTCTTATTCCTTGTGTTTACTGTGCTTGTGATTTTGAAAATGATACAATGTAATTTTCTTATAGAGCTAAATGATGCAATGCTAAAAATACACATTTGTTTCTCTTCTCATTCTATACAAAAGGCTTATGGAGAGAAAATGTAGCAGACTGGATTTTCCATTTTTGTAGGTGCTGTTAAAATTTACTTGTCTATGCAGGTTGGGCAAACCCTAATAGCAACAGGATGTTTGTCTTGTATTTTAGTGTGAGACAAGCATGTCAATCCTGGTCTTAAGTTGAGAGGACTGTTTTCAAGAAAAAAACCTAGTTCTTTTTCTACAGTAAACAGTCGATCTGAAGATATGTAGGATTTAACTACTACAGTAGTACTTCATATCACCCACTACTACAGTGGGTGATATGAAACAGCAACACCTAACAAATTTCTGTTTTATTTTTTTTTTAGTAAAATATTAAGAGAACACCAAATTTTAAAAAAGTGTAAAAAAATGAATTTGCAGATGGTTTCAAGAGCAGTATTGATACATAGTTTGCATTGAGGCTACTATCCACTTGTGCCTTTACAACTGAAGTTCTTTTTCACAACCAACCAATATATTGTTTTCTTTCACTGATCTGTTGTAGAAGGAAGAACAAGACACTCATACAAAAAGGGACATGGAAGAAAGAGCAATAAGCATAGAAATTCCTGAAGTCTTGAAAAAGAAGCTTGAGGAAGACTGCTACTATATTAATAGAAGAAAAAGGGTATGAAATAAAAGTTGAGACAAAACAAAGCATGGGGGTGTGAGAGGGGTGTGAGGAGGATGTCAAAAGTAGTTTTGATATATACAACTCTGTAGTATTCATCTCTTCTGTGTCTCAGGAATTTATTATAGAGAGACACAGAAGAGAAAACAATTTCTATTTTTGTTCCTTGTTTTCTCCTTGTGGAATGCAGTGAAAGAATGTTTACCTGGCATGATTAGCTCATTAGATTCTGCTGTGGATTGTTTGGCCCTGATGGCCAATCAAATACACCTGTGTCTGGATTCTCTCTCAGAGAGGGTCACGAGTGTTAAGTAGTTAGATATGGTAGTTAGAAGTAGGATGTAGTTTTAGTATGTCCTCTTTAAATAGTATATTAATGTATTATAATATAGTATAATAAATAAATGATACAGCCTTCTGAAATGAAGTCAGACATCATTTCTTCCAAAGGATTTGCCGGCATTCTCACCACAACACAACTCCTGAAGGTTTTTAACTTCACCTTTTTAGCTTCACATTGAGCTCAGACAGGGCAAGGAAGAATACAAAGAGTGTAGGGAGTAGACCTCTCTATAGTTGTAACAGTGCTTTGTCATATTTAACAGTGTACTGTTTTGTACTGCTTTAGAATGCAGATTGCTTTTGAAAGCTGGAAATGGCAGCAGACTTGTTAATCTGTCCATGTTTCTTGTTTCTTCTGATGTTGATAAAAAATGCAGTTTAAGGGTTGAAATAATACAGTCCTGAATTTGCTTTATGCAGTAGACATTTACTAAATTAGTTGGTACATTACAAGCTCCGATTCTAACTTGGTATACTTACTTATTGTTTTTATAAGGCATTAATTTGTTGTTTCTTTTTCAGCTAGTGAAGCTTCCTTGCCAGACAAATATAATAACCATCTTGGAGTCATATGTAAAACACTTTGCAATTAATGCTGCTTTTTCAGCCAATGAAAGGTCTCGGCACCATCAGATGACTCCACATGCTAATATGAATCTCCATTATGTGCCACCAGAGAAGAAGTAAGTAATCTTTAGTCCACTGCTATTGTCACAAGAAGAATGACCTTGCTGCATTCTGTGTTCTGTTTTATGGCTGTTCGCTTCTGTGAGCTTATACCATAATGTATTTCTATTTACAGGGCTCAAAGTACTTGACAGATAACTGTAGTAGAGTAACACTGATAAATTTATCAGTGAGAGAGTCCCTATACTCTGAAAAGTCATTATGCAAAAGTATCAATATCCTGTTTCGTGATGTAGGTTCTTAAAAATATTGAGATCCATTTGGAAGAATGTGTTGCTGTTGCCAATGTGAATAATTTCATATCTGATATAAGAATGCCCTGCTTAGATAAACTTGAACAGGTTGAAGTTTTAAAAAGGATAAAAATTTAGTACAAACACAAAGCCAAGTACAACTTGTTTGTTTGTTTTAAATGGGCATATGATCTTAAATACTGGAGTCAGTATGTAAGGAAACTGTGGTAACAGAAATTCTGATTTGTTGAAATTGATGGTGTCTTAGTCTGTTTTCTCAGTTGAGCTGTATGTTCTTCTACCATGTTACAAATGCATTAACCATGCGTGTTTGCAGCATGGTGGTTTTTGATTGTTTTGGGGATTTTTTGTCTTATGTTAAAGATTTTTGGTATTAGATGAAACTGCTTCTATCTAAGTACAATGGGGTGAAATCTTTTTATTTTATCAGAGAAATCCTGACTTGTGTTAGTGTTCTATTTCAGTGGTGTGTAATTATGCTATTCTTTGCAATATTTTAGCCTATGTGAGTGTCTTTTTTTATGTTGATGTTATTCATTCTTTGACAGATTGACACTTTTCCTTCTTTGTACTATAATCTTCCAAACAAAAGGTTAGATGAAATATTAGAAATATGAACAGAAGGTTTTACACACATTATGATTTTTACAAGTTTAAGTAACTTCCTCAATAAAAACTAAGTGAAGTGCTTTAGTAAAAAAATGGGTATAGTTTCTGTGATCATTAAGTAGGAGAGATTCAGCTGACATCTTCATTATATTTCCCTTACTGCTCTAACACTGAAGGTTACTGACCTTGGATTTATAGAATTTCTACAGATGATGGTCCCTTGACCCAATTCATGTGCAGTAGTTTTGGTAGGTGGTATGAAATACTGGAGGTTTGGAATTTCTAGCGTGATCATTTTGGCAGAATCAAATTCTGTTACCGTACACAGACGTGCACTTGAAACATGAGAAGGGAGTTACCTCCACAAAGGTGAGAGGAGTTGCAGGTTGCTGCCCTCTGTATTCTTGGTTCTACTTGTTATAGCTCATGTACTCATCATCTAACGTTGTAAGTCTTTTACACAGGCCTGAAACTGAAATTCCTGGTAGCCTCCAAATGTAGTGCTCTGATTACTAGAGCAGACTGTTGGAAACTGCTCTCCAATGCAAATGTATCTGATTTTGTTTGTTCACTGGATATCTCTTGAGCACAACCTTAACTGCATCTTAGTGGCTATAGGTCAAATTCTGCTTATGCCTTTTAGACAGAGGTTCAGTCTGTTGAGTACTTGCATATTCTGGTTGATGCCTCTTTTTCAGCATAGTGAACTTGAAAAACCAAAATAATGTTTACCTGAAAAACATCTGACTAACTTTATTTACTCTACAGTAGATTTTATTAGTTTTGTGTATGGTAATACAATAGAACAATTGTGTGATTTTGATTGAGGTTGTGAAGCAGACCTTTTAAAAAATTTGCATTTCTGAAGTTATCGAGAGCAATCAAGATCAAGTTATCAAGAGTGTCTTTTTAAGTGTATTTTTAGTTATTTATCATTACTTAGTGATTGAATCAGCTTATTGTAGCTATAATGTTAATGGACTGTATTAAAGAGCAATTTTGTCCAACCATGCTGAAAAATTTTACCATGTAACTTTGAAATTTGTAATTTTCTTCCCCCTCTAGTGTCGAGCTGTGTAAAGAGATGGTGGATGGGCTAAGAATAACATTTGACTTCACACTTCCCTTAATTTTGCTCTATCCTTATGAACAAGCTCAATTTAAGAAGGTGACTTCATCAAAATTCTTTCTTCCTATCAAAGAAAACTCAACAAATACTAACAGGTAGGTTAGACATAAGAAGTTTAATACTGTTTATCTCAAAAGGTAGGAGAATGTGGCATTCATGGTTTTTAACTTTAATTTGAAGATAGGTGTACTTCTGGAAAATAGTGTTTAATAGAAGGCATCATCACTTTAATAGTTATTGAGAGAAGATTGTCTTACCTGAATAAGTATTCAATAAGATCTGTGAAACTAGAAGAATTTCTTCTGTGGGTAGAGCCGTGACCTCTTCAATTCTGTAAAGCTGCCTTAATTTCCTAGAAACCAGGAGGAACTCTCCCCAAGCCCTCCTCTGCTGAATCCACCCACGCCTCAGTCGACTGACAGCCAGCCCACCACAGGGGAGCCAGCCACGCCGAAAAGGCGAAAAGCTGAACCCGAAATCCTGCAGTCGCTGAGGCGTTCGACGCGCCACAGCTCCAACTGCGACAGGCTGTCAGAGAGCAGCGCGTCCCCACAGCCTAAGCGGCGGCACCTCGACACCCCAGCTTCTATGCCAAAGCTCTTCTTGCACCTGGAAAAAAGTACGTTGTTCTCTTCACGTTGGTGGTCTAAACAAAGTGTCAAGTTTTCTTTTTTTTAATGCTGCATGGACTCTGAAATGAATGGTAGAAGTGGGAAGTCATTACTTTTTGTATCAATTCTTTAACTCTGAGGCCTTATTACGAAAGAGAGCAATACAAAACAAGATTCTTAGTACTTTGGTATATTTTTCCACAGAATGCAATGTGCTGCTTTTCTGAGAGTCCATTTTAGGATAGCCTTTATTGAATTTCAGCAGGTCTTAGATGCATTTAATGGCTTGTAGTTCCAAGTAGTAGTTTAGAAGTAGTAAACTTTTTCTTCTTTCTTTTGTTTTGTTCTTCCTTTCGTTTTTTGTTCTTCCTTTCGTTTTGAAGAAACGCCTGTCCACAGCGGGTCGTCTTCACCTATAACTTTGACTCCTAGCAAAGAAGGGAGCACAGTGTTTACTGGCTTTGAAGGTAGAAGAAACAATGAATTGAATGAGGTAACAGATTTTGATGTTACTGTCCTAGATTCAATGACTAAAATTTTGTGGACCTCAGAGTAGGGCTATATAAGAAAAGATTTTTGTTGGTATTACTTATTTGATATTTGAATTTGAAGTTCTGTACAGACTAAATTATTTATGATGTTATAAAGTTTTCATAACCAGTATTTTCGTATTTTATGTGTAGGTTTTGTCCTGGAAATTGATGCCTGAGAATTATCCACCAAGCGATCAACCACCACCTCCCTCGTATATCTATGGATCTCAACATTTGCTGAGGATGTTTGGTAAACTGATGCAAAATTCTCTGCTCAATCAAAGTTGCTTTATTTTTTTTTCTGGTCCTGATATCTGTGTGATTTTTCTGTTTGCTTTATTAAATGTATTTTTATTCTTGGAGGAATGTGCATTTTAATCTATTTGGAACTTTTAGGCTATTTGTAGATTTGGTTATCTTACTGGGTCTGTAAGCCTTCATTTAAGAAAAACAAAGCAGTGTTACTTCCAGAACACTATCAAACATCATTAAACCCAGCAGCATTCACTTTCTCAGCATGTTTCTATTTAGTAAGGCTTTGAAAGATCAAAAGTAGCTTGCAAGGAAAAGGGAGGGGTCTGTGCTGAGAAGAAATTTTTATATTCTTTTCTCTATAGTGGATAAAAGTAATTTGAAATTGAATTTACAAGAAGAGGTGTAAACATTTTCTTTTATTCACAGTAAAACTACCAGAAATACTGGGGAAGATGTGTTTTCCTGACAAAAACCTAAAGGCTTTAGTAAAACACTTCGAGATGTTTCTGAGGTAATGTGACACAATGTACCACAGCAATGTTTCTATTGTTACATAGATCTAAATGTCCTGGAATGGTAAAAGGGGTTTAAAATAAGATATTAATTTTCTGTAACTACAAGATTATGATAAAACTAGTATGCCATTTTAACAATAGCAATTTGAGTAAAGATTAATATATTTTTATTCTTTAATTCCAGTTGAAGGGAACCTGAAGTTTCTACTTTGAATTTTGATAAACACATTGATATAGAACTGAAGTGTGAAAGTTTGTTGATATATATAGAATGACAAGTCTGATTTGGTTAAGTAGCATGTTTTATGAAGAAATGCAAAGTCTGCATTGGTATTTTTTTAGAGCAAGGTCTTGAGAGTTTTGATGTTGTATCAATATTAGCAAGGGGTGAAACTTGTGCTTTAAAATGTTTTTAATTATGGTGGTTTCGTAAAAGAAATGTCTGTCTTAACTGAGCTTTGAACAGAAAAGTTTCTCTGTGATGCAGTGCAGTGGTTTGTAGAGATACACAACTCTCTCTGATCACATTAGCTCCACCACTGGAGTCAGTAAGGTCATACCTGCACCGTGATCAGATTGTTTTGTCAGGTACTGTAATTAGTATTTCTGCATGACATTGAGCATGTGGTTATATGGCACTAGTGGCACTGTGTTGTGCAGTGTCAGTACACTGAAAAATAAAATTGCCAAAGAAAACTTTCAGGAGAAGATGTTGTAGGTGGTAATGGAACAGACATGGAAATTGTAATTTAAATTTGGTCAGTGACTTAAGTAGCCACTTACAGAAAGGTAATGTAGTATTACACCAGCATAAAAAAAAGTTGCATTAGAGATCAGGAAGATGAAAGCTTTAAAACACTTTTACTTTAATTGCTTATTGAAAATAGAAGATGTTTCCACTGTCATAGTTTATACAATACACAGTTTTTCTCTGCAAGCAATTAGTTGTCAAATTCTACTGATTCCATTTTGCATCTCTTTTGTCAGATCCTTGTTGGCATTCAAAATACCTTTAAGTAGGACAGAATTAGAGCTCATTGTTGGAAGACTGTTTTTGCTTGAAGTGAATATTTCTTAGGGGAGCTTAACTCATGTGGATCAGATCAGTTTTTATCAGACCTTTGCCTGTTCAGATTCTTCTGTGTTGATCAGAGCAGATCTGTGTTCTTTAGTGTCTTTAATAGTGTGTATTCCTATCCATTCTATGGATAAGCTTTGCTGGAGTAAGATAGATGAAGGAGGAAACATATCCCCTACACCCCATACAGTAAAGGTTGCTTAAGGGAACTGAAATTTCTGGTGATAGTATGTATATGTGTTTTACTTTTCCATCTGAGCATCTCATTGAAATATGTAGTCATCTATAAATAGTAATAAAAATAAATCATGTTTCCACATCAGCATTTTCAGGGGAGATAGAACTGTGCTTTTGAAGCACATCTCTCAGTAGTTCCCCCTTTCCATACTTTATGTCGTGGTGGAGAGTCCTCCAAGTACACAGCCTGCATTCCTTTCAGAAAACACTTAACCAGAAGTGTGCTTCAGTCCTTGAGGCCAGGCCACAACTAAACCAAAATGAGCCCCACAAGGCAAACATAATGTAGATATCACATATCTGTTACAACAAAACACTTGAAGCCCGTGTTTTTTCAAGCACTTTCTTTTTTGACAGTGTCAAAAAGGCTTCAAAGTTACAGTTACTGCTGTAGGAAGCACTTGGTTTTGGGTAGCTTTGTAATAAATGCTTTTCTTAGTGTAGTTTCCTTGTCAGCTATGCTACTGGGCAACAGAAAATGTGCAAATTATTAGATATTTTTTTCTCAACATGGATTCACATGGTGCTTTGAAAAGTTTTTCATTTGGGTATTTATTTCTTTGTGCTGCTTGTCATTGAAAGTGGTCAAACAATTACATTTTCTAGACGCTTGTTCATGCTTAATTTTTATCACAGAAATAGTTCTGCATTATGTGTTTCTAATCACAAGAAAGCTTGTTTGAATGAATATAAAAGCAAACCTTTACTTGAAAGCTTTCAGGTACATAATATGGTGAAAATCGCACATGGTATAGTAATTTTATAATTTTTTTAAGGTTAGTCAATTAGTATACTTACCATATAGTGTCCAATTTAAAAGTTAGTAGGTTAGGTAATAATCCCTGGGGTCCTGCCCCACTGAACGCAGTCCAGAGGTTTCTTCTGCCCCACTTTTTATATGTTTGGTCCAGATTCTGTTTGGAAAACAGAATGTCTGTGTAGTTGGTTCTCTTCTTGGAGTAAGACTAAATAATATTTAGGAATGTGTGTATAAGGTTAGCTTATTAATTCTAAACATAGGGAAGAAAGATAGGAAAAATACTAGAAACTGCAGCCATGCTTTAGCAATCAACAAAGCTACAAATACATGAAAAATACAAAAAGCTAAGAATCTTGGGCGTCAATACTCGTTCTTCAATTTTCACATTCTGTATTTTCCTTTTTGGGAATGAAAGGATTAATGGAAATATTTTATATCAGTTCTGTTCTGGCTTAATTTTTGAACAGTAAGAACTCCCCTACAAGGTCTGTATGCATTAGGAAACAGCAGCCAGTTTTATTTAGGACTGCTTAATTTTATTTTTTCAAGTGAACTGCTCTTCAGTGAGAAGCTGAAGTACTCTCATTTTCTTTATTTCTCTAATAGCAAAGGGCTGATCTGTCTGCTTACATTAATTAAACTACCCCTGAACCTTCTCTGATGTCTAGTTAGAGTATTCCAAGCATAAGTAGTTTATGTATTTTTAAATAAAACTTCCATGCAGTACACAACTGATTTAGTTCTTGCATAGGTACTGATTTAATTTTGAATTATGATTTTGTGGCTAAAATTTACAGTTTACCATTTGTACTATTAATCTCCCATTGGCTGAGAAACTCAGACTTATGTAATGTTACTTCTTCTAGGGGCTTGTTGTCTTGAGTTTACTTAGGACATGATAGATGCATTAAATTGGCTTTGAGATGCTACATAATAATATTTGTCCATGACTGGATAGTATTTTCCAGTCATGTCCTCAGATTGCTACTAGACAAGATTTTTCTCAATTTCCCAGACAACATATATTTTTAAGGAATGTATGAAATGCATCTTTTGGACTTTGTTGTTAAGTAGAAACTCTACCCTCTGTGCTTAGTCCAGCTTTCTACAAGTGTGCAAAATGAAAATTTCTTCATGGAGAACATGAGAGTTGACTTCTCAATAATAGAATTTGCAGAAAAAAATCAGTTTCTCAAATTAAGTACAAAACTCTGAATCTTAAATTATTTAGTTCTGAAATAATTCATAGTGCTTGCAGTCTAAAATAGACTCACCAGTTGGTTTCACTGAATTTCACTTAGTTCACATTTAGTCTTCAGGACTAAGCAGTGGAAGCTAATGCTTTAACTGGTGCTAACTGGTAGTTGGACTAGTGAAAGACCCCTGATTAAATCTTCTTGCCTGTTAATACCTTCAGAGTAAGAGAAAGTATTAGCTTTAAACTGATTCCATTATTTCAGCCACTTTTGAAATAAAGTGCTGCATATGCTCTACTTTACAATTTCCTGGCATTGTAAGGTGCTTCCAGAGGTTGCCTCAGTGATGAGAAATGACTGGCAGGAAGGTGCCCATTTTTTTTTTTTTTTTTCTCTTTCCATTAATTTGCACACAATCTTGGCTTGGAAAACTGTTTTGGAAGCAGAGGCCTCCTCCCAGTTCTGTTAACCAATAGGAGCTACTTAAAAGTTAGGAGGATACAGTATGTCTGTTTTTACAAGAGCAAGACCCATCTTCACTGAGGTAACTTCAGAGAATGTCATTTGCATTTTAGGAAAAAGGCAAAATGGAGTGGTACAGAAAGACATAGACATATTTTGACTTTGAAATAAAAAAGAATTAAGTGATGAAATATTTCTGAAATACTGCTTTTAAAATTTCTAGTAAGTTTTTTTTCAGGTGAGGTCAACATATTATTTCAGATTATGGAGAGCTAACGGTAAAATATTTTAGTTTTGTTAAAAACCCACAGGTATTTCAAGCTCAGTATTTCCTTTAAGGTTAGATCTCTTTTTATTTTTTCCCTGATGCTCAAAAATCTGCTTGTATCTGTTGTGCCACTCTGCTCCATGGGTAGAAAAATATTTTGATACTGTTGAGTTTTTCTGAGAAGGAAGCCAAGTCAGAATGTGACCAAATTAGAGGACTGTGATGATAAAATGTGTATATACAAAGATGACAAGATGTTTCAAGTAAGCTTAAGAAATAGGTCTCTGGTGCTGACAGTACATGTTGAGTGTAGTAGTTTTATTATATATAACTGCAGTGATGAATTATCACCACTAGTCTGTGCTAATGTACAATTATGAGAGGTTATTTGTGTCTGAGAATGAAAAAATTAAGCATTGCACATGGTGAATGGATTAGAAGACATCTTTAGTTAGGCAGAGTTGTTTTGTGGTAGAATTCCTCCTCATTGTGAGTCATTGTGACTTCAGTTGCAAAAGGGCAAATAATTAAAAATCACATTATGCAAGATGGAAAAGAATGCAATTGTACCAGTGTTTCACATATTAATTATATATCTAAACATATATATATGTTTCTTATAGTGATTATTTTCTTTTTCTTATATTGTTGAATTATGCTGGGTTTTTTTCTCTCATTTTTTTGGATTAACCAGTTACTTGGTTTTGACACACTAGAAAACTTCATGGAATTTGGACCTAAATGTTAGAAAATTAGATTTCTGAGTATAAATGGAGACATGGATTTAGAGTGCACAAACATGTAAAGCAACATTTTTTTCCAAGTTTTGAAACACTTTGAACTGAAGATACTCTCTTTGCACAGTGCCATATTTTAGGGTATTAAAATTTTTTCGGGCTTTGCTGTCTTCATTGAATGGGTAGAAAGATAATTGCTATTCTGGGCCCTCTCAGACTTTTAGGATGTTTAGGTAGAATGCTTCTTAGTGAGTACCTGGTATTGTGCAGGTTCTTGCTTTCAGTGGGCTTTGCTGGCTGCTCAGTCTGCAGAATGTGCTCATTGGTGCTTATTGCCCTCGACTAACGTTTTTTTGCGTTGCTAAAAACTGTTCCTGAACCTCACCACGTGAATTGCTTCTCTTCCTTTTGCTTTCCAAATCATCAGGTGCCTGGGAATTTGAATGAGCATATTGCTAGTCAATAGCTGAGGTTTGGATCATGTGTCTAAATTGAGAGGTTTCCCAAAATACTTTCAATGTATTATGGTAGCTTTTTTAGAAGGCAGCTCTAGGGACCTGTGCTGGCCTGGCTGCGAGTGGGTCTTCATCCTCAAGACAAACCAAGGACTCCTGTATTGAGCTCTTGTAGGACTGTTTTCACAAAAGGTCTTTGGCGATATT
>VZTT01055066.1:18934-45781 GCA_013400855.1 Buphagus erythrorhynchus | reverse complement strand
ATGATCCTGGTTGAGCAGGGAGATTGGACCTGATGACCCACTGTGGTCCCTTCTAACCTGACTTATTCTGTGATTTGGGACTTGTAATGCTTGCTCAGTGTAATAAATGCATTGAGCAACTCAGCTGAGCAAGGCAGAGCCACCTCAGAAGGGCTCCTAAAATAATGACATAAAACCAATTTTATGTGCTGGATATTTTGAGGGGGTTGTTTGGTTAGTTTGACATAAGACAAGTTCAAAGATTACAAAGAATAATTGGGCAAACTTGAGCAGGAATTTAAATGTAACAGAAATCTCTGTCTGTGCTCAGAGACACTCCAGCTGGGACACTGCAGCTGCATGGAAACATCAAATAGCTTCTTAGAGTGACTTGTGAAAAACTGGACAGAAAAAACAGTAGACTGGCACTGGTAGGCTTGGTCTTTAAATTCTTGCTTTTCGAAATACTGCTGAATCTAGAGGGCCATCAGAAAGGGTCATCATTGCTGAATTACCATCTTTACAATAAATTTCAATTTTATTCCAGAGGATGCTGTGGCAAAAATTTTGCCATGACAATTACAGAGTTCTAGTTTCCAATAATAATATTAAATGCAGAACACAAAGAGAAATTCAAGTTGTACTTTAAAGTGCTTTATCAGCACAAGACATTCAAGAAAAGAAAATATTGATTTGAAAAATGATAATTGATTTACCTGTTCAGTAAAAAGTCTTGGAAAACATGAAAGCTACAGCTCATAGAGAAAGAGAGAGCAGCTATTCAGTGCCCTCTGTGCCTTTTCTTAAAGGGCTTGGGACACCCTTCCTCCCACTACAGTAGTGCTTGGTGCTATACAAATATGGTTTTTTTTGAGGTTTTAGGCTTTGTTTTGGGTTTGGTGGGGTTTTTTGTTGTTTATTTGGGTTTTTTTTTTTTTGGTATTTTTTTTGTAAAGTACTGCATGGACGTGGCCAAGCAATACTCCTGTCTTGAGATATCTGGACTTATACATTTGCATGCTTGGAATATTGTCTTGGCATCCTTGCCTTTATGCAAAGTGAAGTGAAGCATTGGCTCAAATTTAACTTAGCTGCAAGAAAGGCAGTTTTATTTGTAAGTTAAATTAAGTTAATATATGCACTCTGACATGTCTCAAGGCAAGTGAAATTCTTTTTTTAAAATATATTTACATAATTTTCTATGCCTTTTGCATCTTGTTGTCATTCCACCTTATATTTCTATGTTTCCTGTATCTCAGAGAACATACAAATGGAAAATGAAATTAAAAAGCTTTAAAGAAAAGCCTTAAAAATCTTCTATTTGCATTCTAGAAAATGGCTCATTAATTACAGCTGGAAATATGAAATATGCCAGCAGAGTCAGCTCAGGTTTGTGACAACAATCATTTTGTGACTTGCATCATGTCAGTCTCCCAGTAGATTCCCTCCTGCTCACAGAATAAGTGAATAGTGAGTAAATGACTTCTAACAGTTGCCAGCTTGGAGCACTGTGTTGGCATCAAAACTGTGAGATGAGTGACCCCCCATTCCTAGTCCTTGTTTTGTGTTTGAGGATGATACAGCTGAAGCAGATTGACATTACAGCTCCCATCTATCACATGGTAAGTACCATCTTCACAGGTCTTATTTGGGCAGACTGAGGGACAAGAGGTTTGGAAAGGTAAAGTCCCACTAATGCTGACAACATTCCCACCACTCTTAATGTAGGCAGGAACCTGTTAGAATGGGAGACAAACCTACCCTATTCATCAGGAAGGTGGCTACATGGCAGGATGGAGTCATCAACATGAGAGGGTGAGACAGACCCAAACTCCTGAAGGCCACGTGGAAACATATTCTGGGCTTAGGAAGATATTGAATACCCATTGAGGACCAAAAAAGTAGTAGAGGAAAAAACTAATGATGTTTCATCTAGCAGAAATAAATAATTGCATCAATAAAAGATAAATCTTTTATTCCAGTCTATACAAGTTGTCAATAACAACATATTCTCTCATTTTTATTGCTATTATTTAATAACTCTTAGGCAGGAGTAGCTGCAGATGAGAGCAGTTGCTCCTTCTATGGCTGCATTTCATTATTTTGATCTTCTTTAGTTAAAAATGTGAAATGTGAGTCGATCTGACACTATAATACATTGCTACATCATGCTAGTAACTCCATCATGGCAGGGCTGGGACCTGCAGAGTGCACAGAAGTGTAAAGTCTTGATTTAGATAAATGAAGTACTTATGTGCAACAGTGCTTGCAACAATAACGTTATCTGAGAACGATAGCTAATGCATATGGTACAATTTTTATGAAATGTATGAATCATCTGTCTTTTGGGGAACTCATTGTAACTTCCTTCTCCCGATTCTGTGTTAATGTAGAAGTATAATTTCTGTTTCTCATGCATTTTTCTCAATGGAAAAAGAGCAGCAAACACCAGCATTTAATAATCACAGCCTTCAGAATGCAACACAAGCTACAAAAGCATACAAATAGGCTGGGAGCATGCAGAGTTATGGAGGAAAGAACAGCGTGTTCCTCAAAATTTGCGAGCACCCCTTTGGAGGAGTGCTGTGAAGGAGAGCTGCCATGGAGGTTGGCACCAGTCCGTGTGCCAAGGCTTGCTGTGGATTATTCTGGACCAATGGCTTCCCCAGCAGTAGATGCTATTGAGATTTCTCAGACAGCTTTCATGTTCCATCCTTTGGAAAGATCTTTGGAACGTGTTCTGGCTATCACGGAGTGAAATTTTTGGGTGGGCTGTTTGCCTGGTGTATAACAATCTGGGCAGAATGGATACCTTTGGATTTCTACAGTTCAACTAGCAATTGATTTTCTCTGGAGACAGGATTAGGGCTGCCAAGACAGTTTCTTGGCCCAGTTACCATTTGCACTGTGAACTCCCCCTGGAAAACCATGCAAGCATATCTGGGGATGTCTTCAGTTAGCATAGGGTGGGTTGACTATTGTCTGATCAGGTTTTGTGTCTTTCATTTGTTTATGCCCGCAAATAGACCACATAGTCAGTTCCAGATGAAAACCTTATTGAAAAACTGTGATTACTTGTTTTCCAGGAAATCTATAAAAATTATGAATAAACCCTGTTACATTTTCTTTTTCTGAAGGATATTACTAATGTTTTGTCCAGAATGAGCAAGGAAAACTTACTCCTTTTAATTTCCTATTCCACATCTGCTAAGGTAATGGCTACTGAAGTAGAACAAGAGTTGCATAACCCAGGAATGCTTGGCATTGCAAAGTCCCAAGAGGGCTGAAATCTCAGCAACCTTTTCCCATAAGAAAAATAGCATAAATTTAAAATTTAATGAAGCATATTGGAACAAAGAGTAAGTGTGGGTAGAAAAGAATTGTTAGTGCTTACTGTGGTGTAAATTTTCTGGATTGAACTAATTCAGACTTCAGAAAACTCTGAATGTAATTTGGGCATTTATATTGTCAACTGCAAAGCCTGTGAAGTCAGTGCAGTCCTTCTGTTGTCCCAGTGGTCTGTGAATTAGGGACTTGCTGGAGATCTGGATTAGCCTGGCTGCTTGCAGAAAACATTCTTGCATGTTCAAATCCCATTTCACCTTTCTCATGTCTCATTCTCCCCTAAGAGTATTGCCTGTTTAAGAATCATAATGACAGGAACCACAAACAAACCGTGTTTTTCATATTGTTTAAACTTCATATGTGGAAAACACAGGAATGACTAAAAGGGTAGTGATTAAAGTCTCAGTTTGAATGTAACCAAGTTTTCCTCATCTCTAGTTAGACTAATCAGAGAAACTTCCTTTTTGTTTGGCACCTTTTATTGCTTGACTTTAGTGATATCTCAAAGCATTCATTTGAGACAGTCTCTGCCATGTCACTACTTCTTGAGAGCATATTTAATCTCACTTTGGCAAGGAGATTCAATGTGCCTAACACTGGTGCTGAAATCCCTCATGCTGTCAAAAACTGGAAAATAATCTCTTCCCTATGCCTTCTGCCACATACACAGATGTAGAAACACATCCTGGGGGCAAAATCTTGAGCATGCTAAATCCAGCAGGGCAGTTAAGGTCAGGATGGAATAGCATATACATGTCTCATATATGTATATATCCAGTACAGATAGGATTTATTTTAAGAAGAAAAACAAAGTAAAAACACAGGTGGTAATTTGATGAATTTATGTTTTTGAATGAAGAATAACTAGTTATCAACAAAGTTATCTTATCCAGATGATAAACTGCTTAACACTTTGATATATTTGATTTCTTCAATCTGAATTAGTTCTAGTTTTGTCATAAATAATAACTCTTTTTTTAATAAAGATTTTTTTCAAATCTTCCAAGTGAGGTGAGAT
Source organism: Buphagus erythrorhynchus (assembly GCA_013400855.1). Lineage (NCBI taxonomy): Eukaryota > Metazoa > Chordata > Aves > Passeriformes > Sturnidae > Buphagus > Buphagus erythrorhynchus. The sequence continues at coordinate 41,439 of VZTT01055066.1, read as the reverse complement.
TCATTAGACATATCCAAAGATGTTGATTCTCACGCTAGTCAGGACTTGAAATAGGTGGGTATGTTAACTCTAGAGCTGATTCCTGTCCCAACCACTGCCTCATGGCAAAAGGTGATAATTAACCTCTTTCTACTTTTTCCAAATACCATCCGTGCACACAATGAATCTGTGCTGGTTTTATTTGGGATGGAGATAATTTTCTTCATATGAGCTGATATTGGTTACGTTTTGGGTTTGTGCTGATGAGAGGTGTTGGTAACACACCAGCATCTCAGTTATTGCTGAACAGCACTTAACACAGAGCCAAGGCTTTTCTGCTCGTCACCTCAGAGCCTGGGGTGCAGGAGGAGCTGGGAGGGGACACAGCCAGGACAGCTGACCCCAACTGACCCAGGGGATATCCCACACCATATGGAGTCCTGCTCAGCCTACAGGGCCGGGGGAAGAAGGAAGTAGGCAATGTTTGGAGTGATGGTGTTTGTCTCACCAAGGCACTGGTATATGTGGTGGAGCGCGGCTTTCCTGGAAATGGCTGAGCACCTGTCTGCCCATAGTAAGTGGTGAGTGAGTTCCTTATTTTCTTTGCTTTATCTATAGATTGTCTTTATCTCAACCTGTGAGGTTTTGTGCATTTACCCTTCTTGATTCTTCTCCCCAGGCTACTGGTGGGAGACAGTGAGTGGCTGTGTGGGTCGAAGCTGTCTGCTGGGGTTATAGCCACCATAGAATCAATTTCACACACTTTCTACAAGAATAGATGACATGAGGTTATTATCTCAAGCTTGCAAAATGAGTCAGTAATGGGTGCTGCTGTCCTTTGGGATCTCAGCTAATCTACTATGTTATCACAGTCATGATTCTTGGCCTGAATATTTGGCAGAACTCTGTGACAGAGCATGGCAGGAAAGGATACCATCAACTTAAAGGAAACATCAGATTCCATCAGTTGAACCTTTTCACAAAGAAAAACTGGTAGCCCAACTCCTATCAGCTACTTATTAAAAATCAAGCATTCAAGGTTGTTTATTAAAATGCAATTACAAAGTGTTGATTCTGTTTTATTCCTCCACACTAATAAGTGAGATACTTGGTAAATCAGCTGCTTTCAATGAACAAGAGCAAGCTAATTAATACAAAACCTCTTTTACAGCACTATAAAAATTATCCAAAACAGTGAATGCATCTAGAGAACAACAGAACATAGCTGTTTATTGTAATATTTCATTTACACAGTTGCAGTTGGCAATTATTTAGAAATCGTTGAAGTTTTAGAAATATTTATAGTATAGTATGCTGAATATTATAATGTTTTTTTAAGTGCATGCTATAATTTGCAGTGTGCTTTATGGAGGAATTATTCACAGCAAAGCTAATGCCTTTATAGACATTGGTAGACATGGGTACAAAGGAAATTATGAAACAAGCATGATGACACTCTGAGATTGTCACTGTGGTGGCATTTGGTCTTCCATTTGCTTTGTTTTATCATGGAAGTTTCAAATCTAAGGACTATCTTTATGATTTTCCTTTTTGCAGTACCTTGCAGAACAGACTATGGTTCAGAACGCCTGCTTGGTGGAGTACAGCCCAGAGAACAAGCAAAAGGAGGTGGGCTTCTGGCTCTCCATTTCTTGTATCCACCCTAAGACTGCTGATGCCTGGCAGCTTTGCTCTAGGATCAATTAAACCTCAGACATCTCTTCTGCTTCTGGAGATCTTAACATTGGGTATTTTCAAAAGATACTGGTAATCAAACTGGGACCCTTATCCAGCCAAGAGTGTGTCAGGAAGTAAGAAGGTTTACCCTTTTGAGAGGGAAGAGAGGAGATAGGTATGCCATGTGAGCGGTTAATTATAAAATAAAATGTCCCATTTGGTTGTGACAGGCACACTTATGCTCTACCTTCAGTGGCACTACAGCCATGAAGAGTCAGGTCGTGAGCACGTGTTCGGGAGTGCCACATACTCCAGGTCACAGCGGTCACTAACAGGATGACTGCAGTGAAGCCAGCCCTAGCCTGTGGTGAGGTCACCTAAGCTCAGGGGTGAGTGCCAGCGGGGCAGGAAGCACTGTCCAGCTGCAGGGCCTGCAGGCTTTCACACAGTGCAGTGTGGATGGCAGCTCCCACAGTTCTGCACAGCATTGCAGGAATGGGCAAAATCTGTGTGCAGGGACCTGCAGCCTGACCAGGCTGCACCCACATGTTAGTGCTGCAGGGCTGCTCTTCAGATGGCACAGGACCCAAGCAAAGGGCTCTCTCTGAACACCAAGCACGAGGCTGCCTGCCCCAGTGTCATGGGTTGTGTGGGGACAAGCCTGCTCTGACCAAGCTCCAGGGTTCCCCAGGAGCACCTGCCTGACTTGCAATGAAATTGGATAAATACAGAAGATTCACAGATTGTGAATGTCCACCCTTCAGCTAAAGCTACTGTGGGTGGCATCATCATCATCATCATCTTCATCATCATGATTATTATTTTTATTATTATTATTATTAAAAGTAATCCTTTCTCTTTTATGACTTTTTATGGGCAGTAACTCTGTACAGTGTCTGCATCTGAGTTACTCATTTGGGGCACCGTTGCAGCACCAGGAGGTGAAGATGTGTGTTAAAGTATGATTTATCTTCATCATAAGTTGGTGATCCAGATAAATGCATAGGATGCAGATGGTGTTGGGCAAGCAACTCAGATTGATAAATTTACAGATTTTTTAAAATCTGAAGTTAGATGAAAAGGAGGAAAGCAATCCTCCATGTGCAGTGACCCCTGTTCACCTCATTATTTTCCAATGCCCCATTGCTATGTACATACCTGCTGCTTGTTCTCCACTTCCATCTCTCTATGCCAATCACTCGTTTCTCTCTCCCATACTTTGTGTAATTCAGAGAGCAGAGAAACTGATACTCCAATTCTTGTGTTATGCCAAACACACTGGGACTCAGGCCTGTAAGTGACTCCAATGCAAATTACTGTAATAAACCTCATTAACAACATATTCCCATCAGGATGGCACTTAAACATATTTATAAAACTAAGGATGTGCTTATGTTCCACTGAAGATAATGTTACTGAGGTATACATTTAGAATTCAAGATGTGTTTTTTTCATCCAGCCACAGCTTGAAATTCAATTGTCTGAAGCTTTTGGTCTAAAACTCTGTGTCAGCCCCAAGGAAAGGGGAGCCTAGATTACATGTTGTAATCAGGAAAATTACTGTTTGACTGCTATTGACATTTCCTTGGCACTTCATCACTAGGCTGTGAGTGCCCACAATCATTCTTTGCCTTTCCACTGCATCTCATTCCAGTCAAGGATCTCAATATGTGTTACAAATGGCACCAGATTTGGTGAGAAGCTGAGTGTTGGTAATTGATTGATTAGCTCTCTTCTTAATAATATCTACCCTTTTTTAAAAATCTGGGCTTTCACATTAAGGCTCAAGTTTGATTTGGCAGCAGATTTCAGATTTGTACTCTTCATGCAGCCGGCAGCAACTGTTGTTAGGTTGGGAAAACAGAATTACATGATTTTAAATCTTTATATTTCATGTTTAATGTTCAGGTTTTGAGCCCTCTGCATTACATGTGGTTCCCATTTTCACCAGCTTTGACAGAATTGAGCCAAAAAATAGCAAGTCCACCCAATGCCTGCAGGTTTATGATGTAGGATGTAAAGCAGTAACAAGGCCTTTAGCACTATTTAGATTGGTTTTGTCAGCTGTTATTGTTTCTAAATGGCTTCCATTTTTAAGCAACTGTAGGTAAGGCTTATTGATTGTACTCTTTCAACGATGCAATGAGATCTTGAGTCCAATTAAACAGTGTTCCCAGCAGCGTCCCTGGGAATTTTTATGCAAACTTTACACTTACAATATGAGAACAAGCTGCGTTATTGGGTTTTTCTCAAACTGTCAAAACATTTAGCAATTCTATCCAGGCTGGAGCTGCAATCTTGCCTGCTCACAGAAACAAAACATCACATGTGCAGAGGGAACAGAAGTGTGAGCAGTCTGTACCAGAGGTCTCCTTCTACTGCCCTGAGGTGATGAGTGCTGGGATGAAAGAACAACCATGTCTGGATGAGTCTACTTTCTAAATTAATTTCTTTGTATAATTTATTCAGAGTAAAATATGTTTTATATGCTTTTAATATTCCTTGCTGTATTCCAGGAAAGACAGGTGCATAGAGGATGAGAGAAACACTTTGGGAGACTGTGGGTTAAAACATTGTACCCTTTGTGTGTTGATTGCTAGCTGTCACTGTCGGGGTTTTGGGGTCCTTTTGGGATCCCAAAACTGTCTCACCAGCCCCCAGCGACTTTCTGCTCCCTCCACAGTTAGCATTATCAGAGGCAATGTGTTTTGAGGCTCTTTCAAAGCTTTAATAATAATTTGTCTGCTGTTCACACATGTAGATGTTACTAAAAGAGAAAAGATGCTTAATAATGTTCCTTATGTAAAGGGTTTTTTTTTTAAAAATTTCTTCTAAGACAAGGTTAAAAATCAATGTGAATAAAAGGAAAAGTCTAATGATCATACAACTAGTCTTTGAAAAAATCTTATTAATCTTTCTCTTATTTTAGACTATAGAGAAAGCAGAGCTTTTGATAGACTAATTAGAAGCTGAAATGTGTTTATTACCTTCTTTTTTATATCTTCTCATTTTCTGTTGATCAGGCTGACTTGATCCATTCATCTCATCTTTGAGCTCATTTCATCATGAGCTGATGAAGTGCTTGGAAGAGCCTATGATGCCTGATAAAAGCATTTTTCTAAAACTTTGTTTAGAGCTCCAACTCCAGATATTTCTTTTTGACTTGGAAGAGGGGAAGGCTTAGATAAGAGAACTGATTTCCATATACCAAATTTTGCCCCCATTCCTGCAGCTTGACTCACCCATCCAGTGAAAAGAGCAAAAGACAAACCAACTAAAATAACCAAATGTGTCCTCCTTCTGGATAATTTTATGAGAACAATAATGCTAATTGTTTAGGAATTCATCTCCTGTTCTCTCACTTTAAGTCAGCTTTGTATATATGACAGTATTATAGTCTCAGGAACAAAAGAGAGTATTGTGACAGAGGTAAGTAGCTGGTGAACTGAAACAATCACCTGGTCACAAGGAAAGTGTCACATCTATCAGGCACAAGAAGGTACATGAAAGTCAGTGTATTGAAGGGTGTCACCAGTTGCTGTCTCATCACCATCCAGGAAGCTCAAGAGTCTCTCTCTGTCTTTCAGAGGTATACAAGAAGCCAATCTAATGAGACAATGATGTTGCAGGAGACCATGGGCTTACAAAATATGCAGAATCATGTTTTCTAGCAATTCTTCAGAGCTGGAATGAGTTGAGCACTTCTGAGAGGCCTTGGTGGAGGCTCACTCTCATTCCCAGTCCCACCACAACCCATGGACACTCTCCCAGACCAGGCACTGGGCTGCTGGGAGGGCACACACACTGTCTTGCTGCAGGGCCTGCATTTCTGTTTATTCTCTTTCCATCAGCTTTACAGGGGAGTCAGAGTCACACCACGGTGTCTGTGTGGTTTTTCTCTCTTTTGGTCTTGAAAAAAGATGGGATTTCTCTGAACTGATCCTCCTCTACCCCAGCACAGCCACATTATGGGCTCAGACAGTGACCACGTGGAGAATAAATCCGCTTCAAAAGGAAGGGCAAAGCCACATTTTTGGTGCTGCTCTTTCCCCCAGCCTGGACCCTGTGGGAGACAGAAGCACAGGATGGTGCTGGCTGTCCCCAGAGCTGCCAATGCCCACAGGCCACCACCTCACTGCCAGCTCTGCAGCACTGACACACACGGGCTGGCAGCACCAAGGCTGAGTTCACAGACAAGCTGTGCCTGATGTGCTGTTGTTCTCTTAATGAGAGTTGTTGAATTCTAATGATAAAAGTCAGCTGCATTTTCTCTTTTTTCCTCCCCAGCTAACAAGACTCAAAATAGAGGATGGATTAAAAAGAAGTAATGAGACTTGATATAATTTTGCCCATATAGTTCAATGAAAGAAATAAAAGCTCAGCTTCACTTCAGCTGTATGTAAAATTTGTGGGAAGCTCAAGTGCAACTGTGATAATAATAAAAGCAGCAATACCAATGATTTACTCCTTGATTCCTGGCTTTTCTCTATTAGGTTTCTTTTGCCAGAGATAATGAGGAACCCAGAAAGTGTTTCAGGTGAGAGAACTGCTTTTCTTTTATGGAGCTATTGTTTGATGTTGGGACTAAAATGCTACAAATGATAAAAAATTGAGGTATGTTTCTGATTAAAAGGTAAAATCCAATTCTGTCTGTAGGATATTGACTTGCTCTTTGCTATTATGTGGCTTCGGGCAATTTGTGTCTCTTTCAGTCTTGTTTCTCTTTCCACCTCCCATCTATCTAGATTGCAGTCTTTTGTGGTTATTGACTAGCTCTTACTGTTGTATAGTGCCCAGCATAGGGCAGTCTCAATTCCAGCATTGTGCTTCAAACTCTAAAAGAAAGAAAATTGAATTAGCAGTGACCAATTTTCTGCTCTCTGACATTGACTGGGTTAAAATGGTTAGGACTGTAAAGCTGTGGAAGCTCCAAGGGAGTCCTCTGAATCAACATTAGGATTTGCTATTGCCCTAGTGACACTTGCTGGTTAAAAACACTTGCCCATAGTCAGTAGGGTCCTCATCTCAAGGTGACATCCAGTGAAGCCTGTCAGTACCTTCAGGAGGCACTGTGTGTCCAAGAATCCCTGCAGACACAGCACCAAGGCACTTTCATCCCCTGACAGGGCTGGCATTTATCTTCCAAATTATAGATTGCACCTTTGCTGGTGTCTGAATGAGCACCAGAGACTGGTGCTGAGCACCAGGATGTGCCATCTCCAAAATACTTTTCCATTTAATGTAATGAGAACAAAGAAGTTATTGTGTCTTGCCTTGCTCAAAAAGTCAGACACAATGCAAGTTCTTAAAGTTCCTAATGTAAATTAAAATGTATTTTTGAAGGGTACCTGTGAATGATAAGATCGTTAAGTTTGCTGTGACCTTCTAGATACTGAACAGCCTCTGAAAAGGCTTGCAGTAGATGAAGGTGATTTCTTTAGAAATATTCCTCATTTGATTTATGCTCTAGAAAGGAAAAGTGCAAAACCAATTTGACTAATTACAAAGAGATTTCCTTTTCTTCTTTATTTGTGAGGAGAGAGAGGGTTTCAAGAGAAAATACTCCTTTGTTTTTATCTACCCTTCACACAGTGAAAATTAACCAAGTTATTCTGATATACCTGATACACAACAACTTTTGTTTTCCTTTGTCATTCACATAGTCCCCAAAAGATAACAGGGAGGCTACAGGAGTGGCTTTGATGAGAAGTTGCCAGAAGTTTGCTCCACGTATGGCAGAGCCCATGCCAGGTGGTTCCAAGCAGTGCTAAATCCTATCAACTACCTGATGGGGTTTAGGAAGGTAGGACTGGGCTACATGGAGGATGGGAAAATAATTTTCTTCAGTAATTCTCCTACCTGGACTGCACAGGTGGGTTTGCAATCAGAGATGCTCTCTGCTAGGAGTGTGGCTGAGCAACAGAGACTCTGTTATTAGGTATTTGTGGCTGTATGTTAGGGAATTAACCCTTGGAGCAGCGGAAATAAGACACACAGCTACATGGTCTCTCTCAGGATAGGAAGGAGACAATTTATTGTAACACTACACTTCCTTAAATACACTCAGGACACTAACTCAAGACAAAGCACTGGCTTATTGGTCCAGAGAAAGTAACACCTCTTTCCCAGGCTTTTCTCTCGTATCCAGCAGGTGTTTATCTTTGTTTTTAATTCTTCTCTTATGTTTACATTAGAGAAAAGTGGCTAGCTTTGGGAACAAACCCTAGCTGAGTCTGAGAAAGTTGGACTGGAAATATCCTCACAAGAGGTTTTCTGGGCCTGACAGCCACAGGTATTCTCCAGGGCATTTTATTTTCCCAGGTTCTAGGAAGGGGAGAATGTATTAGAGAATGCTTAGGGCTAGTGAAGCTATTTAAAATGCCTTTGGACTGGATGCTTTTCTTTTTAAAAAGGAAAAAGAAAATTTTAATTTTCTGATGTATTTTTGTAAAGGCTTTCAACAGCCAATCTGGCCTATTTGCATTTTCCCTTTTCCTTCCCTTGTTTATCCATTCCTTCTTTTTTTAACTATCAATTGAGTCTGAGATAATGAGGTTGTGTACAAAATGTCTGGTGAATGGCTGTGCAGCATGGGAATCATTAACACACAGAGCCTGCCCGTGTGACTACACTGTACTCTACGCTCCTGCTTGCAAACCCAGCTGCAGAAGGGATTTCCAAAGAAAGAGCACAGATCAGCAAAGATTCAGGTCTGTAAAAGTCACTGGGCTGTAGAACAAGCCATTGCCATGAAAGCTGCATATCCTGTAACTCTGTTTGCATGAGCAGTTCCGTATGTTTCCATGGAATCACTCTTGGAAGTCAAATTAAGTATATGAAGGCATCTCCCTGAGCTGTGTTTAACTTTCCTTTATTGTTAGGACCAAGTTATGAAAATTACTCCAACACAGGCATATACCTAAGCAAGGGAATATTTTCTTATGTCTAAGGTAAAATAACATCAATTTTCTTCCTTTCCCTTCTGAGTATCTTCTCCTAAACTGTCTGAAAGAGATACTTGCTTTTCTGGGCAGTGACAGTGAGGGGGACAGCCAGCTCTGGTGTTGTTGGAGTTAGTGGGGTACTGTGGCTGTCCCTGAAGTGGGCCAAAGCATCCCAGAAGGGGGCCTGTACAGGTAAGGTATTTCCTCTAAATGTCAGTGTAAACTGGCTTTCTGGAATAAAGGCATCATACTTCTGGACTGATATTTGCTTTTAGAAAATAGGTTTTAAAGGAGAGAAACCACTGTGGTGTTTTCTTCCCCACTGCTGCAGTTTTACTTGCAGTAAGTTGCTTAAAGCCACAGAGCCCCTGGGAGTGAGTGGTGACTGTTCTAGCAATTCTCAGGGAGACAGGAGTGTCTTGCATTTCCTAACTTTGCAATACATGCAGGCAAGAGCAGATACATTGTCTTGACCCTGAGATTCACCAGTCATCTGATAAAGACTCCAAATACTCCTGCAGTGAGTATTTTATGTGATGAAGTGCTCCTAAATCTCCACTGACTGCTGATTTGGATACATGAAGAGTGAAGCAGCAGTAACAAGTCTGGGAGAGTATCTTAACTGGGAGTGGGGATCCTGCACACTCAGGACTCAGAGAAGCCATCTGGTCTCCCACTGATCACCTAAAAATTCATCTGTGCCCTAGTGGGGCACAAGACATTTGCATTGGTGCCAGCCATGCTAGGACTTTCAGACTAAAATGAAACATGAAGCAAAATGCTTCTAGAGCCATCATTAAGAGAAACAGAGGAGTTGAATATTTTCAGTAATAATTGCAAAGTAACTTGCAGACTGTACTATCTGCTCCAGGGAAGGTTTTCTCTCCTCCCTGGCAGGATTACCAATGCACCCACTGCTGCAGCAGCGAGTGGAGCAAACAGATCTCAGAGGGCGGGTGTGGAGCTCCATGGCATGTTAGGTGTCTCAAAAATAGGCTCAAATGTTCTATTCTCTTTCTGCTCCCATTTGATGTTATTTATGTTAAGAAAAATCTGGATGTATAATATTGTCGTAAATAATTGAAGAGCCACAGTCCCTTAAAGTGTTTTCTGCATTGCACTCACAGCCATTTGGAATTTCAATATGAGAATTGTCAAAACGGCTGCAGTGTCCTTATTTTAGATGTGGTAGGAAGGGAGAACACCAAGCACAGTCCAGCTAAAGAGGGAAATAGAAATGCTGTCATATTAAAATGATGCTGTCTGAGATCTGCATTGTCAGAAATACCTTAGGCACCTCCCTAAGGTGACTTAGGAAAGGAGGCCTAGACAGAGGGAATAAGTAACTATATCATTAATTCATAACTATTTTTTGTGGCTCAGAATAAGAACTACTTCCAAGGTACCTGGTAGCAGTCCTGGGGCTGCTGTGTCACACAGCACTCCCATCCTCCCTGAGCCTCTGCAACACCTCTGGTGCAGGGCAGCAGTATCCCAGTCCAAGCTCTTCTCATCCTTCTAATTGCTGTTTGCACTGTGGTTTTACCTAGGAGCCTTGGCTGTGTGTCATAGACTCACTGTACCAAATGGTGGTAAAACTAAAATAGATGGTTCTATTTCCAGGCTTGCAGTTTTTGTATACACCAAGAGACAGTCAGGAGGAGGTGGAGAGGCAGAAGTGGGCAATACCCAGCTGGACTAGCACCATAATTTCTGCCAGTTTGAGTGCAGTGGGAAGCTCTTGCTCCTGGGCATCTACTTGTGAAGGCTGTGAGAAGAAGATTGTGTGAAGACTCAGTGAGCTGGTTTACCCTGAGAAGGCTGACAGTGATTTCCAGCTCAGCTTGCTTACAATAGATGTGAAAGATATGATTGCCTTGCAGAAGCAGCAAGCAGGGCATGGACGAGCCTCTTTTCTCAGACTTTGGTTCTCCCAAGGCTATGGCCAAGAGGTGGATGCTCTTCCTCTCCTGGGATCTCTGCCTCCTTCCTATCCACATTGCCCCCTTGCTCTGCATTTTCTATTGAGTGTGCAATGCAGCCCTCCCTCACTCAGCACAGTGTACATGAACGACTTGTGGTGGCCCAAGCACAAGATCTTGTTTCAGCATCAAGAATTTGTCTAGCACTTTTTTTTGGCCTGTGTGGTGCGGCTGGTGCGGAAGGATTCTGCACATTTTCCCTGTTAGGACCAGAGCACAACTAAGAGCCATGGAGTGGTCTTCAGCCCCAGGAGGTACTGAGGCCACTGCAGATTTTTAAAAGACTTCCTGTGACAAAAAGTCCTTTTTTTGGTGCCAAATATTTCCTACATTTTTAACCAAATTTGAACTTGTTTTCTTAAAGAAAATCTCTAGCCTTTTTAAATTCAATTTTTGCTTTCAAGAGAGGTGTGAAACATTAGGCAAATGAGAGAAGCTAAACCAGTGTAGGGATAGACTGTTCAAGGGACTAAAGTTCTAACTATAAATTATTTGAAACACTGAATTTGAATTTGCAATATCCCTTTAAATAATCCTGTGTATTCCATAATTGGAGGGAAGACTTCCAGAGATATTCAGCCTGCTGCCCTGTGCTCAGCATCTTTCTTTCTTTCCTTTTTTTTTGCTGGCTAAGTACCTGACAGCTTGCTCTTCCTCTCTGATCATGCTGCATTTTAAGTTCCCTTTAGGTGGACTTTAAACACTTGAAATGTGAGTTCACAAAATTTTTCTGTAAGGAAAGACCCTCTTCTGGTTTTTACAAGCATTAGATGGTTAGCCCCATCCAGACAAAGGTACACAAGGAAAAGTATGTGCTTTATTCACTGCATTGTGTAAGACTCTCCTGCCAGCATCCTGGCTTGATTCAATATCGAGTGGAGGACTGCTGCTGTGCTTCTCATTTTTCACTTGAAAGGGGAATGTGGATACACAGAGAGCCATGTTCACAGTGTCATCTTCCTTATCCCTGTAGTAAATTGGGCTGGCTCAGAAAAAGAGGTTATTTTTCCTTATCAAATGTGAGTGTTAGGATCCAAGGCTCTGCTTGCTGCCTTGGAGAGGCTTTCAGTCTGTTACTGAAAGTGCTAAATCCTACACTTCTGCTAACTGGTTGGAGGAAGCACCATCCCCCAACTGTGTGGGTTTCAAAAGTGATTTAATATATTTTTAAGTGCTTTAACACTTTCCCTTGTATGTGATGGGCAATCTCTAAGCCTGGATGTTGGACAAATTACCAATAAAAGCCACTGCTTCTGTTGAAAAGAAAAACTCATGTGGCTTCTTGTGCAGACATTGTATTTGTAAATCACTCAGGGCACATGACCTCTTAACCGTATCTTGTTTCCAACTTGCAAAATGATGCAAAGTGATTGGACTCCATGCACTCACCACCACTCTCCCCCCTTCTCTCTGTGTGGTTTTCCTTCCACAGAGTTGCTCTGACAGAGTAAGCCCAGCCTGCACCAGCCTTTTCCAGCTGAGGGACAGCAGGTGCAGAGCGGCTTCATGTGCTCCTTGCTCCCGCCAAGAGCAGGGTCGGTGATATATTCCTGCCTCCATCATGGAGAGGGACTTTGGCAGCGGGAAAAAGCAAACCCTTTGCATTCCCTGGGACATCACTGAAGTCATGGATGAAGTGGAAGAGGAGCAGTTTTGCCCGTGAGTAATAACACTCAATTTGGTATCCGCTTTCCGTGCTGGCAGAGGGTTGATCCGTGGTGCTGAGAACTGCTGCTGTGTTACGTGGGACAGCCTGAGGTCTGTGTGTCCCTCAGCATGGCAGGGGACCCTGCAGCAGCTGCCCTCCAGCCCCTCCGAGGGTGACCTGGGCAGAGGACAGCTCCAGCCTGGGCACCCCTTGTGCACACGCGGTGTCACAGGCGGCTCTGAAATTATTGGGAGCAACTGAAAGAGGAAAAAAATTCAACCTAGATGCATTTCTGAAAGAAAAGACGACTCCAGGGTAGCTCATATGCTAATGCACGCAATTTTTTAAATGGCAGTAGGAAGGTCTGTTTGTTTCTTCTCTTAAGAGGTTAAAAGTCCTACCCAGAATAAGAGAGCAAGATAGTACTTTGTTTCTACCTAGATACTGTGTCTTTTGCTGTTGAAGACCTGGATATGCAGCTGCAAAAATTGCAGTAAAGAGAATAGGTTTGGAGAGGTGAGAGAAGGATTGGCATAAAAAAATACATGTTGACAGGATTTTAGGCTAGCATAGTGACAGTGCCAAAATTTGCTTCAGTTTTAATCTTTGATAAGAAGAACAATCCTGGCTGAATTTCAATACTAATTGAGGGTGTATCTTTTGATCATCATACATACACCAGACTTCAGCACAATCTTTAGAACTGCTTAACAATGCACAAAGATATTCAGATGTCCTTCACAATCAATAATATGGACATATAAACAATCAGATTTTTAAATTGGAAAGGATGTTTTTTTGATACAAAAGCTGTCAGGTGAAAACCTGAATCTCACAAGACTTACAGACATCCAATTCCCTTATGCCTGACCTGGCTTCCCTCATTCCTAATGGGAGCTGGGGTACAGTACAAAGCTGTGTTGGATCCATCTGCTCCTTGATCCCTTGATCTTTGTAGATTAAAAAGGATTTAATGGGGAGTTCTGAGTTTGGGAAGGGAAGAAGGAGGGGGAAGGACTTCTTTTGGAAGGCTGTATGTTGGCTGATGCACTGCTGTATGATCAGCCAGTCTTGGTCTTTGAGCCGTGGCTGTATTAACTGCACTACAATGATTCTGATTCTTTCTTTCTTCCAAGGGAATGGGGGAGAATTAAATCCTTTTTTCTCATCCAAGTTATTCCTCTGAGCCAAGATCATGTACTCAGGTTTGGCAGATGCACTTGGCCATGTGCTCCTGCCTGTTTGTTTGTAAGGCATTCTATGTTTTCCTGGTTTGAGGAACGTGGAGCGTATCTTTTTCCCCCAGGAGTAAGTAAAGAGCTGCAAACTATACCAGCATATTCTTAGGGGCTTATTAAAGGCAGGTAGCCCAGACATTGCAAGGGCACTGGTCACAACTTCCTTTCCTATCACACAGTACTGCAGGGCAGATGTGTATATATATATATACATACACACACACACACACACATATGAGAATGTAAGCCAACTTAGATCTGGGATAAATCACCCCATTAATCAGCCCCTCTGTCAAGGCCTGTGGGACTAGGAGGCTTGGGAGCTGTCCCACGCTCCCACTGGTGACAGGGCCTAGGCTTTCCCATGGGCATAGGTGAGAGCTGCTGTGGTTCCTGCCAACCTCCTAGTCTGAGCTTAGCTCTTTGCTGGTGCACACAAAGAAAAAGCTGCATTTTTGAGAAAAAAATTACTACCATACAGCCTGTTCTTTCATTTACCTTAGGAATCAATGGGAAAAGGAATGAGATAGCACAAACCACATCAGCTTCTAGAAAGAGTAATTACACTTCTCTTGCTGCTATAAAGAGCAAACTAAAAACTTGTAAAGGGCACCATATAAAGGAAGACAACAAATTAGGGGAGTATGGATACAAATCTTTATGACAGTGAACAGTGTCCATTGCTTACCATAATAGTGTCTCCTTATTATTGTTATCAGTTTAGTCTCAGCTAAAATAAATGTTGAAGCATTATTTATACTTCTACATGTGGCACACTTCCACCCTCCCCCCAAAACACAACATGCAGTGTCCATTCAAATGGCTACTAATGGTTGAAAATAGTTGGCCCTAATGAGGTACATAATAAACCATTGTACAAATGTAATTTTCTTTTGCAGTCATGTGGATACCCTACCTGAGGAGGTCAGCTCCACTTTGTGAAACAAGCACGGAGGATTCAGTAAACTTTGCAAACTCTTTCCATAGCTTTTCTTATGAACATTCATATCACATACTGAAATCATATCTCAGAGTTGCTTTTGACTTCCGTTTTGCAGTGCCTACACCTTTCAGGATAAAGCATATTAAGATGCTGAAGTGACTTTATTCTTCCACTTCATTCAGTTTCATTTTTTTGTTGTTTTAAAGCTGCAGATAAGTACATTTATACTAATCAGTCTAACCCTCATTGAGGTCACTGTTGGTAGGATGAACTTTGGCAGTGACATGGCTTATTCTGTCAGTTCTAGGATAAGTATTATTCATTTAATATGTGAATAGAAACACAGCAGCTGGCTGACCTTCACATTAGGAGGTATATGATTTGTTAGCTGTCTGTGAAGCCTTTGATTCACTGAGACTCTTGCTCCACTTGCAGTGAAAGCTTCCAGCAGATGTTTTTGATGGATTTCAGGGTGGTGGAGAAGCAGTTCAGTGAGCAGTGGAACCAGTCTTATGCTTTGATTCCCTGAAGATTTATGGCTTGAGGCTGAGCCACCATGCATACACTGGTTCAGCTTGGGCGGCTGTCGTTTCTCTACTTCGCTTCACTTCCTCTTTCCATTAATCAGGTTCAAACTAAACTCCCTTTATTCTCATGCTACTCTGTCAAATAACCTTGAAATTGGCCAGCAGATTTGCAAGCTATTAGGTATGACAGGTGGACATATAGATGGCAATATCAGGTAAACATAGTATAACAGAGTATATTGGTATATTATATATATATACAGATATCTCTAAAACAGATAACTTTCAGTTTCAGCATTTTGCTTTGGAAGGGAAGAACATGTGTGTCCAGGCCAAGCCCTAAGAAGTGCTATGTACCTTCAATTCCTATTAAATTCCACATAAACTTTCAGGCTATGATCAGAGGTTTGGATCTGGCTATGACTTCCTTCAGAATTGAGGCAGGTACTCTAGTAGCTTATATTATAATATGATAAATTAATCTGAGTGAGAAAAAACCAGCAACTCCACTTGATTAAACACCTCAGAAATGTAGTGAACCCAGCTGTATTTTACATGCTGTGCAGATTTGCATTTGGTAATAAGAATTTCTGGAGCTTATTCAGCCATTTTCTTTCTCACTTTGGGACAGGTGCTATAAAATGCCTAAAGCAAAAAGAGCTTCACCTTACAATATTCTGTCACAAGTATGACAGACTTGTGATCACAGCTGCAGGATGAGCACCATTTTATTTGAGGAGGTAAAATGTGCATTCCTGAATCCCTCCAGTAATAGTCTCTGACCCATCAGCAGTAATTAGCTACTGCACAGCTAGTTTGAAGTGGAGGTTCTTGTGCAATTGTGTAAGGCCCTTGAGTTTGGGGTCAGGTGCCTTGCCATGGCTGATGGGCAACAGGAGGTCAGGAAAAAAGTGGGAGAGAGAGGGGCTTGTGATGAGATGGTCTGTGCCTGCCCAAGGGGCTGTGGGGCTGTTTCTGTGCCGGCAGAAGGGTTACCTGGGGCTCAGGCAGCAGCTCTTGGAGGAAAGAGAGACAATTTGGCACAGCTATGCCTGGAACTGGAGGGAAGAAGGCTGAGAGGCAGCAAGGAGCACTTTATATTTTGTTCTTTATAGTTGCTCTGCAACTTCTGCTCATCTAAAGCTGAAGGTCACCTTCGATTCAAGTGTGCTTTGGATTTGGGTCAATACAGGAATTGTCTCATCTTTCCGCAGAGCACTGGTGGTTACATTAACCAGCTGGGCTTTTGTCTGAGAGGCTGCACTTTGCTGCAAGCCCAGCTTGTGCCGCAGAGATATCGAGCCTGCTTTGGAAGCTGCAGGAATGAGGACTACTCAGAACTTGTGGCATTTGGGTTCTGCTACCACAGTTAGTGTGCTGATGCCCACTTCAATCCCATGCAGTAGTATTTTCTTTTTAAAGAAGAGACAGCTCCTGTGTTTGTTGAGGTAGGCAGGCCACAGTGACAAGATGGTAGAAATAGGACCTGACATCCTTTCCTATGGTCAGGTAGGTTGCTATGGTGTTTAGGACTAAAATGAAACTGAGAAGGAGGAGTAGCTCTAAGGCTGCAAGCTTTTATTGTTTAAAATCACTTAAATAGGATAGACAGCTCTACACAAGGTATCCATGACTTCCTAATTTTCACTCAGTTTGATATGATTAGCTTTTCAGAAAATAAAGGCCTGAGGTGTTCCTGGTAGCCTCTATACCAAATGTGTATGAGCAAGGGATTATTTTACTCTTTTAGCTGGAGAAAAATTCTAATTAATTTTACCTCTCAGTCAGTTAATTCAGAATCCACTGAGAAGCTTTTTATTAACTAAAATTTGTCCTTTTGTTAAACAAATTAGAGCCATTAAAGAAGCACATGAGAAGTTTGTAAATCCACAATTTGAAGTAACTTACTGGTGATTTTGCAATAAGAAGTCAGTTTGCCAGGCAGAGGAGACCATTTATGTTTCAGTGAGACTGGGTATACTCAGAGGTATAGCATCACATCACAATGTACAGTGAAGAGAAACAGCTGCACTGCTCAGGATGTTCCCAATTGTTTGTTTCCTGTATGAAAAATCTGCTTCTTGTATGCTAACACTCAGAAATGTTAAAATATGGGTTAAGAGTAAATAAGCTGAACTGCATTTAGTCACTGCACCAGCGCACTTGATAAGAGTTGACCTTAACTCAATTAAGCAGAAATTATTTTCAAAGTGATAGAAACTAAGTGGTGCAGTAGAACCTATTAGGTTGCAAATTATTATGTATGAGGGATCTGCAGTAATTATTAATGATTTTTAATATAAAGCAAAAGTGAAGTCATTCAAACCAGAGTGGTGCTAGGGCAGAGAGCACATGCAGATGCTTATATAGGAGCTGGCATGCAATAACATGTTACCTCAAAACTTGTAGTCTAAGCACTAAATTACTCTGAGACTTTTTAAAGTATAAATGAGGGCATCTGACAGAGACTTTGATGAAGTTTACCTGCATTGCCTTAAAAATGGGCTAGGATTAACTCTGCTGACCACTGTGCATAAGCAGGCTATGGAATGGGAGTGGGATTCTGGAAGCAGCCAAGGAAAGCTGAAATCTGTTCTGCCAGTTGTCTTGGGAAGTGGTGAGGTGCAAGGAATTCAGCTCTCCCTTGGGAAGGGAATTGCAGATGTGACGGAGCAGGGAATGTCCCCTGGATAAAGAAATAGCATGAAGAAATGGTACAAAAAATGCTTCTATGCCTGAACTTGTTGATGTGAGGGAGCCAGGGACTGCCAGCACTGGTGCAAGCTGGCAGCTCGTAACACCTGTCAGGATGCAAACCCCAACACCACTCAAATCAGGCTCCAAATGTCTCTATTCTGAATCTCATTGCAGTGGAAGGTGCCACCATGTCCAGCTCCAGATCTAATCTGGCAGTGCAGCTTTAACTCATGCATTACATTTTCTGTGAGCAACACAAAGGGCCTGGAAAACTTGTCTGAATTTCCCACTGTCTATTTCATACACTTCCTACTTTTCCTGCCTCATTTGGCATTTCTGTGCCTTCTCATAATAACCATTCACAGAACAACAATAAAGAGGAAATTTTGTGAAGAATAAAGGTAAATTTATTAAATCTAGCAAATGGGGAGAAAGATGATGTGTGCTGCATCTATAATTTTGCCAGTAACACTGTGACAGAAATAGCGGTTTAGGGTTTGCATTCAATTTATGCATCTCCATTTCTTCTCTGCTGCTTTGCAATCAGACTAACAGCCACTGCAGAGACCATCAGTGGCAGTGATTACATTTTGACCTTTTAAAGCTTACTTTCGGAGTAAAGATTTTTATCCCATATTACCAATAATTGCTGACTGAGTTTAATACAATCCTCCCAGTGCACTGAAACTGCAGCGTTTGTGATTTCCATGATTTAATAGATCAAGTGTCATGGCTTTGGGGAGACAATCTATTGTAACAGGATCTCTTCCATTTGGTGATTTCAGATTTCCTACCAAGAGGCTCTGTATTTGCTGTACGACTCTGCTGCCTCAATCTTGCAAACCACATCAGCCTGCTGTAGAGTATAGGAGTGTAAGGAGCGTAGCCAGAGACGAACATCAGGGGTTTGTCAAAGCTTTTGATAGTGAGACTCCTGTTTACTTTTATCTTCAACAAATCCACAGGAGCAGAAAGCAAAAAGGTGGTACCCATACGTCAGCTCACCACTTCAGAGGGCATGTCCATCTCTGGCAGCTCTTTACTGCATGTGGTTCAACAGATGTTTCGTGTGACACCTGTAAAAGCCAAGGCACAATGATCTGTGTCTCTGTGCAAAAATGCTTTTGTGCACACCTTGGTCATTTGTGTGCCTGACTTCAGTCACATGTAGTGTGTTAGTTTGGGCTTGTATGCGTACAAGCCATGTGTATATGCCAGACAAAATCTGTCAGGCACAAAATAAAAGCACAATCAGGTCACTAGCTCAGTATAAACCTAACAATTCCAACACAGCATTTTGGAACAGTCTAGAGGGACTGAATTGAGATGTAGACTGTGTCTTACATATTTCTTGCTTCTTATTATAAGGAGCACTATCATTAATAGAGTCCTAATAAGCAATTTTCTTATAAATAATTAAAGATGCCACAGCAATTGCTAGATCATCTTCCCTGGAGAAATCCTGCTAACCCGAAAACATTTGGCAAGGCAGGCCTTATACAATTCCTGGGACATTTTGTGGCTATTGAATCAGACCAATAGACACTTTGGCTCCTTGAGCAATAGCCTTCCTCCAGGGCTGCAGCTTAAAGAGCCTGTCTTTCAACTTATATGCACACATATACACACACTTGTGTGCAGGCACATACCTGCATGCACAGGTGTGTGCATACCTACCCATGACAATTCCCCCTGCCCCAGCCAGTTCTCTTTTTGGAACAGATCAAAACTGCAGTATGGTCGAGTGCTCATTCCTAGTGTATATCCCTGGGGCAGACTCACTTTGCTTTTGCCATGTGCTGAAGTTGAACAGTGTATGAAAGCCCTCTGCAACCAGGGGCAGCCAAACCCACCTGGAAAAGGTGCTGTGGTCATGCATCAGAACCCATAGCATCAATACCATCAGAAGCTGGGATGAGCCAATTGATGTGAATTACAAAACAGACCTTCAGCGAAGACTGAGAATGATCCCAATGATTTTTAAATTTTGGTCAAATTGGGAAAAGTTTGTTTGTTAATTTAGGTTTTGCATCTCCTGAATGCGGGTCAGGATCGGCTGAGTGGGAATGACTGATTTGCAAAGTCAGTGCAGGTGGCTTACAGTGCTCAGTGCAACAAAAGCTGCTCTGAACCCTCACTCTGCTGTTTATCTTTTGGATAAAGATGTCCACACCTTATGGCTGATGGCAATTTGTGAAGCAAGTAGCATATCAAACCTGTGCCAGAACTACCATTTTAGAAGCCTCTTGGAGATGTGCTTTTACACCTACTTAATTCTTGGTATTGGTTGAAGGGACAGCTGATCCATTGCCAACATGCCAGTGGTTTACGGAGTGAGAACATATTCACTGGGTTCTGGATGAGATTCCTGAGCTGAATCATGGGTTCACTAATAGTAACAACTCCTCTTCACTGTAATTCCTGCTTTTGGCATCAGGGCAATGGCTCTATATCGACAACCTGAAAGAGAAAGCTTTTACAGCCCATTCCTTACTGGTTTGTCAAACTAAACAGGTTCTATGAATGAAATGAATATCCCCATAAGTGTAATTTCCTCATTAAACAGAGAACCAAATATTTTTCCAGACCTCCACTTTATAGAATCCTGAATAAACAAGCTGAGAAGGCTCATATCTTAAATTTTTTTAGTACAAGAAACATTTATTATTTTATGAAACACTGAAATTAAGATCTGACCATTAGCTATAACAATTTTAATGCTTTTATGAAGCAGCTCTGACATCCATCCTTTCCAGGTATTGTCTAAAAGAGCATTAACCACATGCACGGGAGTTATGAAACTAGTCAGCTAACATTCGAACAAACATTTTAGCAGCACGCCCCCACAGTTTTCAGAGGCTGAACTTTTGTTTCAGCTGTGATGTTATACAATCCTATTTCCATGGCAAACTTACAGATACACACTTGTCAAAATTCATGGTTTATTTAGCAAAACTGTCGAGGCACATATGTGCCATATACATTCCCCCATTCTTTACAGACATGCTTTTTAAAACAGCAATTTCCTGCTGCAATTAAGTCTGTTGCTTGGACTTCAATAGATATGTGTAGCATTGAAAGGGAATCTGGCTTGGACTCCTATCACTGAAAAGAGCACTGGTCAAGAAACCCTATGTGTCTTTGTACTGTTCCATCTCCTCCCTATTACAGACTTTTAAACACCCTGTTTTATTTAATTTTTATCAGTATTTATCCTGCATTCAGAAGGAACTCTCTCATTGAATAAAAGAGCACTTGCACACACCTTAATATCAGATATTTTGGGCACTGTCTATCCATGAATCTCAAAGATCAGTGACTATTACCTGTTGTGGCATCTTCTTCATACAACCCAGGATAAGTACTCAGGCAGTCTGAGGGCAAAGCAAAGGAGGTGCTCCTTCCAGCACAGATGTGTCAGGCAGGCAGCCAGAGGCAGGATTTTGTGAGCCCTCACCTTCCCCTGCAGACAGAGGTGTCACCCTTGTGCTATGTCTGGAGCAGTGGAAAACAGCAACACACAATGAAAATTGAATGTTCAGGCCTTGACTTTCAGCTGAGTAGAATCTAAAAATCTGGTCAAAACATAGAAAACTTCATGGGACACTGATTTTTTTTTTTTAACTATATAGTTTGAAAATATTTTCAGTGTGGAGAAAATTCTCCCTTCTGCCTTTGTGTCCCTCCTATATCCTTTTCCCTATTCCCAGCCATCACCACTAGCTCCCAGCTCAGTGGTCTGGTCGTAGTCTCTGCACCCAGCTAGGATGCATCCCTTCCCATCCCCAGTGCCCCCGTCCCAGTTCACTCATACCTTTGCTCCCAGTTGTCTCCCTGTTGTCCCCCTTTCCACCTTGTGCCTTGCCTTCTCCCATTCTGCTGCCCCAGTTTCTGACCTAGTATCAGCCACCCCTCTTGGTACCTCTACTCCTCTTTCTCTCAGGGTCTTCACACTCTTCACTATTAATTCTAATCTCAACCATTCCTGGGCTCCAGGCTCAAATGTCTCTTGCTTCCTTTGCACATGGTACCCTGAGACAAGACGATAGTTGCTATAATATGGTAAATATAGGCAAAGTTCCCTGCTTCACATCCTAGTGCCTGTATCCATGACACTGGGCAACCCTGCACCACAGAGCCCCTTGAAGGTGTCCTCCTCACAAATACTGGGGTTCAGCTGCCTAGAAAGACAGCAGTGAGCCAGTGCAAATGGAAACCTGGCTCCAACATGAGAAAGCACGTTCTTGTAAAGGATGATGTAAGGCTGCTTATTTGGGGATTATCTGTCTGTCTATAACAAGGAAACGAGAAAAAAAACAAACCAGGCAACGTATTAAGGAGCTCCAGATCTAATTTTCTTTGCTCTGATCACTAAGATGACATAATCTCAACTGATTGTGTAAAATATAATTGCATGGTGACCCCTTTCTCCTTTTGCTGGTCACTCCTCCACCCCCAGGATAGATGCAGTACATGCTATCAAGCCATGACTTAACCCTGAGCCAGCTCAAAGCACAGCCACAAAAGAGCTAAAATAAATCTCAGAGCTTAAAGAAGAGAATCAAAATCCCTTCCCTGTCCTTGTCCATGGTGTGGGGAGGCAGCTTTGCCCAATGGCAGAGACATTTGTACTGGGATTGGAAGGAGAGAGTGGAGTGACTTGAAGAGGAGGCTGTGCTTAGCTGTGCATGAGGAATCACTGGTCAGAGCTGGGGGAGAGCAGTTGGGACAATACAGGGAGATGCCCAGGTCACTTTTAGTTTTTTCCCTTTCAAATTACCCTCCCTTGCACAGCTTTCCCCTTCCCCATTCTAGCTTATTCAGTTGTGTCTTACAGGTGTCAAACCACCTTTTTTCACAAGAAGTCCTT
>VZTT01055066.1:2011-18844 GCA_013400855.1 Buphagus erythrorhynchus | reverse complement strand
CCTGTGATGCTGTAAGAGAAGGAGATGGGCTGGGAAGGAAACCCTGGCCAACTGGACTTCGATTTTTTTCTTAAAATAAAAAATAAATACTAACTATCTATGGTGATAGTGTGCAGAAGGCTGTGATTGGAGGGAAGCCCCAGAGGGAGCATTTGGAGCCCTATAAGATCAGTCCATATCATTCAATATAAACACCTCACTACATGTTTTAGCCACGCTTTACCTTTAGTAACATCAGTGTGCCAGCTCAGAGTACTGAGCTTAGACTGCTAGACTAGGAAGTGAGAGAGCAGGTGCTTAATTTGCTGGACTGATACACAGGAAAATGAAGAGCCCTACCTGAGTTAGACAGATTGCAGCTTCTTGCTGCAATTACCACAGGTAATGATCATGGTATGATATATTTTAAAGAAGCCAGTTTTAGTGCCAGTTTTAGCAGTTTGCCTGTGTCAGTTTTAGCAGTTCTCTCTGTAGTATCTTTGAACCTTCCATATGCCATCAGCAGCTATATACATAGCAACCTTCAAGCAACCTTAGTTTAGTGTCCTTTTCAAGGCTTAAAGGCTTTTGTTGGTTTTGCTTTGTTTTTGGAGAGAGGGAAGAGAAGAAAAGGAACCAAATGTTAGTGAGATCATGTGGAAGCGAAAGAAATGTGCAATTGTGAGGGTTGCCTGTGGCAGAAAGGCTCCCTGAAAGGGCAAGCTGTTGCAGCATTTCTGTAATTTGCCTGTTCTGTGAGGTTGTTAAATAGCCAAATCCTTCAGCTGAAATTTCTCTGTTCCCACTCTTGTCTGTACCATGGCACAAACAGATATAGCTGTTGCGGTAGTAGGTGGTTGAAGTTTTTTATTTGACACAGCTGGAGCTTGATGCACTTACTAGTAACAAATATTCAAGGATAAGCAGAAGTGAAGCTGGATAGGTGCCAAGTGAAGTTCCTTAGTTTGTCCCAGAATAAATCAAGGGGTCTTCTGAGACAGCAGCCAGAGGTTCAGAATTAGACCTATCCTTCTAGTGAAATGAACACAATTGTTTCATAGATTTCCCCTTGTTTTAAAAGGAACAGCAGCAGCATCAAGGACACACAGTCGGTAACGATAGTCCCATTATCCCATCATGGCTCTCTAGGGGAACAGGTACATTTATTATTTTGTTTCCAGCTGCACCAGCACCCTCATAATGCATCATCCTCCCTTGTTTCTAGGAGTGCTGTGTGTCACCTATGGGAGCATACAGCTCAAACAAGGTTTTATCTCTCTGGCTAGCTTTCCTGCATTGTCTGACTAATTTTAGATGTCCATAAACTTCAGGCTCCATTAACACATAACAAGGCTTAGGCAATTTGCTTGAATTATTCATACAAAATACTGTCTAATTCCTTTTTGAATTGATTTAATTTATTCCTCCCCTTGCTAAATGTAGAAAAAATACATGTTTTCTACAACTGCTATTATTAAGTAGCTCAGGCTATTCCCTCTGCTTGTGATTGCCTGAACATCAGATTTTTTCTTTGGGAATTAGTAATAAGTTACATGCACTTGGCCCAAGTCTTCACTGCTCTGCCCTACACAAAGGAAAAAAAGCTATATGTAGAGATAATATGCTTACTCCCTGTTGTTTCAGGCATATGTGTGATTCTAGTCCCTGGAAGCATGCTCCCAATTTATGAGCAATCTGTTCATCCAGTCTTTCAAATACAGTACTTTTCTTCCAATGCCAAAATTTGAAATAACAGAACTGTCTTCTCTGCCTCTTAGTATTTTGTGCATAGCCACCTATGCAATTATTAATTAACAAGACCACTTTCCAGATAATGCACTGTTCTTCCTCACCTAAAAATGAATTGGAATTTCCTTCATTCTTGTTACATGGGGAGTAACTGGAAATACCTGCGTAAGTTTTAGCCTGAAACATGTATATGGACAAGTTTTAATAGTCCTTTTTCATGTCAAAAGTTGTTGTGAGTGACCAGCCTCCTTTACTGCAGAAATTGGCAAAGTCACAAGAGCATTATACCAGATTTTTAGTTTTTTTACCAAATGAGGCCTTACAGGTCATCAAAACACCAGCAATCACTTCATTAGCCATAAAAAACTTCCCTCCTCCCCGTCCTTACTATGTACAAACCTGAGACCAGGACAGAGAAACAGAAAAAATCATGGACGAAATCTGAAAGGTGAAGCCAGATTTGTTGCATGACTAAATATATACTAAATAATAACTGAATATATGCTGAAATGAAAGCAGTTATCCCGAACAAGAAATACGCAGCTTATTCCTTTTCTTCCTTTTTCAAAGCAGCCATTTATTCATGTGAAACATGAGTTTTTAGGCAAAGTAACTAAAAGAAAATGATGGAACCATTGAAAGTACATGCTTGCATTTTTGAAATGATGCAAGTAAAAGTAGCAGGATGCTGAATCACATACGGATAACAGAGTTATAGTTACTGACAGTTACCACGGATNAGAAGACTCACTGACAGTTACCACGGATATTTTTTTATATATTTATATTTAACTAGTATATAACCAACAATAATTTACATCACTCTTAAAATAAAAGGTTGAAGTAACTATTGCTATATAAGAAATAGGTACCATCAGTGAGTCTTCTCCAGTACTGCTGAACGTGTAAACATAGGTGGTGGTCAGTTTAATATTGCCATACCCATGTAGAAGAAACAAACAAGAAGCTTAAGATTTGTGGATGTTTATTATATGATTCCAGCAGAAATGTTAGCGTGGTTTTTGTTTTGTTTTGTTTTTATAAATAAACTGGCTCTCTTTTGTAGGGTATTTTAGGTGGGTTTTTTCCTCTACAGCTTGAAAATTTCTTTTCCCATGAAGTGTTTTATGAAAGTGTTTAAAACGGGTTTCCTTTGGCTGCTATGGATACAAAAAATGCTTAAGTGCCTCTTAGGAATTTTTTATGTTCTTTGAGGCAAGAAAGGCAGAAGAAGGAGTTAAAAAACAGAAGTGCCATAAGCAGAAATAGATTTTACAGTCCTTCTACTGGAACACAGTATCATCCCAGTGGAAGTCATTAGACATTTTTTCTCCATATATAATGAAGGACTGCAGTGACTCATTCCTGAGTTGTAAATGAATTTTTAAAACCTT
The DNA here is from genome assembly GCA_013400855.1 of Buphagus erythrorhynchus. Taxonomy (NCBI): domain Eukaryota; kingdom Metazoa; phylum Chordata; class Aves; order Passeriformes; family Sturnidae; genus Buphagus; species Buphagus erythrorhynchus. The sequence continues at coordinate 15,722 of VZTT01055066.1, read as the reverse complement.
TCAGAGCCATGGTCAGGGACATTGTAAAAATGAGCAGCTCAGGATATTATTCCAACCCGTAATTTCTTAGCAAGGAGATGATACAGGTCAACTGCTGAGTAAACCCTGTTTATGGACATTGTACTTCAGGTCAAGTGTATTGCTGATGAATGAAAATCAAAAGCAATTATGGCCAATTTACCTGTATAAATCTAAACATGTCTTTTTGCTTTTGCTGTTTTAAAATATTAGTGACTAGAAATCATCAGAGACAAATCAACAAAATCATTTCTACAGATTTCTCATCAAAGCACCTTCTATCTCTGTTTTTCTCTCATGTTTGTAAGATCAAAAATGACATCATGTCAGTCTTTCTCACATAATTACATTATTGCCTTGCTAGAAGTAGGAAACCTGGTTTCAAGACTATTGTCAAACATTTTCCCTTCTAGTCTGTTCTCACTTAGCCTCTAGTTTTCAAAGTAATTGTTTTTTCTAGTGTAATTTTATCCGTTTTTCCATTGTCTGGCCTAGTAACCTGGAGAACAGTGGGCAGAGGAATGCATGTTGGCCAAAGCATGGCATCCCTTTCCCCACATCCTGTTGCAACTTTATTTTCTTTTTGTGTGTCACAGGGGTATATCTCGTGTCTCACCAGTAGACTGAAAGGTAGGTATCACTGCTGCCACCCTAGTATTTTGTCAGGCTGGAAGTGATGCAGAGGAATCACAGGAAAATGATATTTTAATTTTTTTCTGTGGCTCTTGGAAAATTACTTCAATGTTGTGTGCCTTAATTTTTGCATCTGTAGGAAGCACATGGTTACTCATCTCAAAGGACTGTTAAAACTTAGTTATCAATAGCTGTAAAGCACCATGTACTGCCAGATAGAAAATACACATATTTTAGAAGATTAAATTTAATACTTGTGGAATTCTTCAGAAGTTTTAAAAGCATTATTTCAACCACTCAGATCATCAACTCCAACATACACAAAACAGTCCCTAAAATACCCCCCAGTTTTCATGCAGTTTTTTCATGAAAACCATGGCAAGTCCAAGCACCTTTGTTCGATGCTGTGTTCAGAAAATATTCAGAATGAAATCCTATCCCTGCCAAAGTGAGTGGCTAGGGTTTTGTTTCCAATCTAGATTTAGAGTCTCCAGACAATAAAATGCTGCTTATGTCCTTTGGAATCATATTCCAGTGGCTTATTGCCCTTACGGCTTAAAGTCTTGGGAGATGGCATTTCCCAAAGGAGTCTACCCATCCTTAGATTTGATTTGAACCATGTCTTATGCCTTTTAATTGAACATTAAATATATTCAGAAAGGCATTTAATAACATCTTGTGGCTGCTGGCCTTTTCAAAAACAATAATGTAACTATTTTCTAATAATCTGAAAGCATATTGCCTTTCCAAACATCTTGATTTATATGAAGGAAAGAACTCAGGCAATGGGAAAAAAAGAACATTCTCATTCACAGAACTATTAAAGCGTTTTTCAAAGGCTGATACTGAGAAAGTAGAGGCAGTGGAAAAATGAAAAGAGAGTTTATTAGGAGATATATTTCCCTTCTGTACAATTTAATTATTGAGTAGAAGAAAGTACATAGCAAGTGTTTCACTCTTATTAAAACAAAATTAAATCTGGATTCATGGTTTCACATCCAATATGATAACACAGGTATTAGGCCAGCAAGCACTATAGGAATACAATTTTTTTCCCTTTCATACAGATGGATTGCAATTTCAGCTACAGGCATGTGGAGACAAGGGAAGGAAAGAAATCTTACAACACTTCAGACATTATCACTTTGAGCTACTCAAATGATACTGGATTTTAATGACACTAGGTGATTGATGTCACAGTGTTTTAGTTAAATGCCTGGGTTATTATGCTGTGAGAATTCCTGTTAGCTGCATTGTTGCTGTGAGCAGAGCTGCAGTGAATTTCACTCCCCATTAACAAGGTGAACTAGAATTACCTGTATCTCCATGCTGTAGAACTGAGGTCACAACAATAATGTGGCACTAAAATTTGCTTTAAGCCACAGAAATTTTATCCCAACCAGCCTGAGGACTAGATCAGATCTTCAGGGGATGTTGCCTCCTTTTATCATTCTGTTGTATCTGTGGTGTATGATCCACATCTTCCCCTCTGTTTGGAGTTCAGATCCTTAGAGGAATGGAAAAAGAGTGAAACCTATAGTGTTTACATTTTTCAGGATGGACACTGCCTAGAGTAAACCCCTTGTTATTCACACAGCCTACAAAAGGGACACTAAGAAATGAGGCTGGCTGCTAGTGAAAAAAGGTCAAGAAGTCTTACAGCTTGCCTCGTGTCCAGAGGAACCATATGCAGGATAGAAAGCTCCTCTTCATGAGGAGAAGGAAGCTCGTGGCAATGCAGAAAGAAGGTCACTCATGCTGCCAAGAGGTAGTCTCAACAGGAGAGCTCAAACACTCTCTCTTCTCTGCTTGCATCCCTGAGGTGTTCTCAAGCCAAACTCTCAAAGTCGTGTTTTATAGCTCAGTACAATTGTTCAAGTTGGTATGGCTTCATGTTTAACGATTTCCATTTAATGGAAGTCAGGAAACGTTAAATGTCTGGTTACAGTGCTTTACCCGTGTCTCTTAAGCAATGAAAGTAGCATAGACAACTGAGTTCAGCAAATTGCTAAAACATGCTGGATCCACATGGATTTTACTGCTATATTTTAAATCATTCAACAGAAAATGAAATTCTTCTGTCTAAATGCATGTCTCAGTCCCTTTGAATCCAGTAATAGGGCTTAAGAAAATTTTGCTGATGCTGTGATTTCAAAGGTGAGCGTGACTCTACCTCCTGCTCCAATTATCAGCCAGTTTCTTTAATAATTCAAAATCTTGCTAAGATCCTGACCCTAGAGATTAATAAAATGATCCTTTATAGCCTTTCCAAGTTAGGCCGATTAAACACAGATTTGGCACAGACAACCTGAGAACCTTCAGTAACGTTATTCATTTAGCTAACAGAGTTACCTCCCCTGCTGACGCACTCCCAATTAATGCCAAGAAAGCATCTGATCCAGTGGAAGGGGACCGCTTGTTCTGTGCTCTCTCTTACCTTGGATTTGGTCCCAATTCAATGATGACATCACTGTGTTTTTCTTGAGAATTATAATTATTTTATGGAAGTGGGTAGTGTTCTGTCCAGCTCACAAGCCTTCCTGAGAGGACAGCAGGCCCCAAGCCTGGATGGCAGCAGGTGTTTTGGAGGGAAGCATTCATTAACTCCCCCAAAAGCACATGAAGAAAGGCTTGTTTGGCGTGGCAGTGGGTGATTAATTTATACCCTGCAGCACGAAGATACCCGAGCTGAAGTAGTTTATAATTATAACTGACAGTCTTACTTGTATCTGTACATCAGCTTTTCCAGGCCTAGGCTCTGCTGCAACCAAGCAGAGCCAGCTTACCTTAACTCTGCCTGGAAGCAGCTCAGATTAAACTGATGCAACTGTACACATGATGACGGATTTAAAATTAGTTTTTTGTTATGCTAGTGTTTATGAATGCCAGCTGAGTCACTGTAGGCTGAATTTAAACCAGTTTACTAGAGTTCATACCCAAAATTATCGGGGTTTAGCCAAACCAGTTTAAAACTTAGCTGCAGAGGTGGCGCTGGCTGAGCAAGTCATGCTGCAAGGCTGCCAGGGAGGAGGGCCATGCTGAAGGACAGGGGATGCTCTGGCCACAGCCCAGATGCCCATGGCTTCTGACATATCTCCAGGGGTAGAGGTGACATGGGTGATGGCTGTGCCTGTCCCTGGGAGGAGGAGGAGAGCAGGAGGTCTGATCCCAGGAGGGGTTGAAGAAATAGAATCATAGAAACATTTAAGTTGGAGAAGAACTCTAAGGTCTTAGAGTCCAACTGCTAAGCCAGCACTGCCAAGTTCACCACTAAACCATGTCCTTAAGTGCCACATCCACATATCTGTTAAATATCTTCAGGGATAGGGAGTCTTACTGGAGTCCTGCCAGTCGGCACCAGCTGGGAGCTTGTCCCAACACAGAGCTGTGATGCTATTCCCCTTACCCAAAGACTAACATAAGATCAGCAGATAAAAGCTGGGTCTCTTGGACTATTTCAGACAGTTTTTCCCACCAAACCTTAGTAACTCTGCTTTCAGGATCCAACCCACATTGAAGAGGGGAGAGAGATTATCTAACCATGACCGATTTTATGATTTCCAGAATATAAGGTCATATAAAATGATGCCATGCAGAATGAAGTCTGGTTTTTTGTGTTCTTTCAATGCTGAACTGGAGGCTTTGTGTAGGATCTCATGAGGAGGGGTTGAGAGGATGCTCCCAAGCCCTGAGCAGAGAGGAAGGATCCAGGTGGGTGCTGTGGGGCACATGGGGTCAACCATGGCAGGGAAGATTGGAGGTTCCCAACTCCTGGAAAAGCCAGAGGGGGGCCTTGCCTCCCTCCAGAGGCCTGCAAGGGGTGTGAGTGTCCTGCAGCAGGTAGGGACAGACAGACAGCTGTGGGGACTGAGAACTGTGAGGATAGATAGCCGTGGGGACAGACAGCTGTGAGGACAGACAGACAGCTGTGCCAGGGAGGCATCCCAGACTCAGGGCAGGAGCAGGCACTGAGGCATGGCAGAGGGAGATCCCTTTCCACAGGGACAGAGGCTCCTCTCTCCAGGCCTGGACTGCTGATGGGGCTTGGGCAGATCTTGGGACTGCTGCTCTGCACGGGCACCTCTGCCAGGGCCAGAAGAGGTCCTGGTGCTTTTCTCCTGGATCCTGACACTTTGGAGAAGGGGCTTTAGCTGTCTACACTGCTGTCAGCCAGAGATTTGGCTTTTACAGCCACAGGCCCCACTTCAAGAGCTGAGGAAGGTTTTGTGGGCACCTGAGAGATGCCTTGCAGAACCTACAAGCAGAAGATGGAGTCAGGTTCCTCACTGCAGTGCAGGGCAGGGTGGGAGGACAAGAGACATCAGGAAGAAGTTGAAATGAGAGTTTCGGGCTGTGGATAAACAGAAACTTCTTCCCATGAGGGAGACTGTGGAACAGGTCACCCTGAGTATCATTGCTGTCTCCATCCTTAGAGGGTTTCCAGCTCCAGCTGGTCCAAGCCATGAGCAGCCTGCTCTGGTTCCAGCCCTGGCCCAGGACATGGACTGGAGACCCCCCAAGGCACCTCCCAGCCTGAATTACACCATCATCCTATGATAACCAAGAAGTGTTTTCAAACCAAGACAACTTTGTGTGTATAGCACATTGTACTTGGCCCTTAGCCTCAATAAAGCCTTGTGGCAGCAAATTATATAAACTATATAGATGAATCAGTTAACCATCATTTCAGTCAGCATTATTTTCACCTTGACTTTGATTTAAGGAAGGAAGACATTTTCATTTTTGCAATCCTATGCACTCGAGGGAAACTTTCCAACATACATGCTTAAGTAAGTAATCTCCTTCTGACAGTGCTGAGCTCTCATCACCTGTCTCTTGAAGGGAAATTATTACCAAGTGAGCACTTTGGAAAACTTGTTCCTTTGTTTATCAGCCCACATAAGACTTTTGGACCCAAATTTTTGGCATATCTTCTAAAGTGTCTCTGCCACAGTAGCTTCTATGTGTTCTGAAAAGGTAAATTCTATCCTTAAAAGAAAGGAGCATTATTATCACAGTCATAGAGGATGCTGAGTTGGAAGGGACCCACAAAGACCATCAGGTCCTGGCCCTGCACAGGACAATGTCAAGAGTCACACTTGTCTCTGAGGGCAGTGTCCAAGTGCTTTTTGAGCTCTGTCAGGCTGGTGCTGAGACCACCTTGCTGGGGAGCCTGTTCCAGTGCCCAGCCATCATATCTGTGTTATCATCCTCCCAAGATCAGAGAGTGGCTGACCCATCAAAGGTCTCACAGTGAGTAAAAATTGATACTTCAAACACAACCACCCACCTGTTAGTCATAGCAGAGAAGCAAGATCTACCACCCTTATCCAATCAGGCACAAGTTTTGCTAAAATATAAGGGAATTTATGTTAAATGTGAGCCTTACTATGTTTATCTAAAATATAAAATTTTGTGTATGTTCTATTTTTAGTCATATCTGTAAAAGAAATGACATTTTTTGTGTTTCCAACTTTTATTTATATGTCTGTTTTCTTCTCTTTTTGCAGTAAATTAGTCACTAATTTAATCATCTCTAAGATCCATATGCTCACCCACACCATCCTTCATATGAGCACAATGAGATAAAAATTCTTATTTGCTGCACTGGGGTATAATTAAACTTTCTAAATTTCAATTATTTCAATTTCTTACCATGAGCAATCACATGGCCTCCTGCAATAAAAGGAGATACTGTTTTCATTTTAAATGTTTTAGAATTTTCTACACTCATTTTTAAATTTAACTTCCAGTCTTTGATAACATGGTTTACTTGCATCAAATTGTAATATACTCCACTGACATGGTTTCTTTTGTTTTGGTTTGGGTTTATTTCCCTCCTATGGCCATATTGGCAAGTTTCATAGCTGAGCAGTATGACAAATACCATATGTTCACCTTCAGGCCACTGTGTTATTTGCTGGTAACTGCAATTCCTGCTGCTGTAGTTGCTCTGTGAAATTAAGAGTGACTATGACACTTTCCTTCTATTACCTTAAGTCATCTTATGTATCTAGGCAACTTTCTAGAGTCACTGCTCCATGAAATGAATTGAAATATGTTTAGATTCACATTTCACATTGGTAAAACACAAGAAACATTTGAATTCTGAACAGAAATGAAAAACATTCCAATTGGAAAGTTGCCTGAAAAAAATTCAATACTTTTCTGCCTTTATTCATTTATTTCAGCCTATATTGCTTATGAATCTAATGAAACGCTAGACTAGAGCTCCATTTTGGTATGAAATGACTCAAGGGAATAGAGTAAATGTCCAACTTCATGAACAATATATGACAAATCTGTAGAGCAAATCCTTTGATTAGTTTATCTAGTGGCTTATAACTTTGCTTTTGAATAAACAGGGATTGTCAGACTGAGGTAGCAGGAGTTTACAATGAATATTCATGCAAACACGCCTGTCCTAAGTCTTGCACAGTTTAATGGAGCTATTCCTTTGCCTTGCTTAATTGACTTTTTTAACGAGGTTTTGTTCATTTTTGTTTGAAGTTTCAAAGAAAGAGGGCACAGAAGAACAACTGACCAAACTGCCATTCCCTGAAACCCAAAACAATTGTCAATAGGAACTAAGAGTTCAAGAGAAAGGCAGGATTGAGCCTTGTAATTCCTAGTCTTTTTTGAGTCCTTCTTCCCACGGGAGAAGGGCTGACTAAGTAAGAGATTTCAGGTTTCTTGCTATTTTTAATCTTTTAACAAGTGGTGCAGTCCATCCAGATCAAACTTTTCTTTACTCATTTCTAGGCTAGTCCTGGGCCAAAGGGTTTCTTTTCTTGGTCCACTACCTGTATAGAAACTCCTGCTGGTCCTTCTCCATCCAGAACACTAGCTTCCTCTTCTCCTCTGATTGCAGAAATCCTCTGCAGTGCTTTGGGCTGACCCTTCCTCCTTATGCTTATATCCTTCATCAGCTGCAGCCACTCACCTGGGGACGTGAATCACATCTCTAGCTGGCAGCTGCACTGGAAGTTTACAAAACTTTATTAGGCACACAGTCTCCCAAGTTAGCAACAGTGCTAATGCTGTAAGGTGAAGAAGACGGGGGTGGGGGTGGGGAATAGACATCAAATTCCAAGTTAGCAAAAGTGTTATTGCCTTAAGAAAATCATTGGCAGGTTTAGTGTGGGATCTTGCCAGGACTTTGCAGGAGCGAGGGGAGAGAGCTAAAGATACATAGTTGGATGTAATCTATATGCTTAAACAGTAATAAATAGTTCAGTCTGCAGTCATAAGGAGGATTTACAAGGTGTTCTTTCACCCAGTAAGACTTTCCTTAAGGAGGTGGATCTGCTCTTTCTACAATGTGTGAGGAAAATTAGCACCACAGAACAGAGCCTGCAAAGGCAAAAACAAGAGCTGTCTAGGTAGCAACAGAGACTTAAAGAGCTTTAGATCTGCTTCCCTCCAGGCAGTGTTATTTTGGGCTGACTAGAGATGCCTTCACACCTGTGAGCCCCCTCCTGGAGTAAGCTTTCAGAGAAGCCAGGACAGCTTGTTCTCAAAATAACAAGCAGGTGTTCTCCTTTCATGGAAGTGTCCATGAAAAAAATCAGTCACTCAGAAACAGTGGTGGCACCAATTCTTCCTTGTGGCTTTGTTTGCTTCCTCGGGTACTCCAGATTCCAGTGAGCTGCATGATAATTGCAGATGAGGAGGTTTCAGTTAAAGTGGGAATTTTGCTGAAATCTAGACTCCTAAATTCACAATTGCTGTCCTGAAAACCTCTGGCTTAACAGTTACATATTATTTGTAAAAACCTTGGTCAATCTATGTTTTGGGTCAGTGTATAGAAAAATGTATAGTATATAGAAATTGAGAAGATTAGAAAGGGTTTGCCTACAAACAGTGTTCTTCAATGACAATAATTAAATTGTGGTAATTTTGTTGTTTGTTATTGCCAAAATCCAAAGACATTTTGATTTTCGTATTTTGGGACTATCTAGTCCTTGCATCAAGGGCACAGATCAGGGATTTGAATCTAGATTTCTCTCTTCCTCTCTCCCAGACATACCTATGTCCCTTTAAAGTTGTAAAGGAGGTAGATGAAGTCTTCAAATAAAATTATTTTCTTGTGTTCATTTTGAATACAGAAAATACTGGCAATAGCTGTTTTCCAGCTAATAGAGCTGAAGCCTTGTGAGACCAAGGTGTCAAAAGAAGAGATGTTAGAACAAGCTGGTACAATTAAGCAGCAGCTTATTTAAAAGAAAACTTGTCTGCTGTTCCACCAAGTATTCTGTGGAAACACAAGAGCAAAATGGTTGGGTTGTTAACAAAATGCACAGTGTTATTTTAGAAGCAAACCTTAGGGTAGCAAATTTCAGTCCTATGTCTAACAAAGACTCTGTGGCAACTGTGGAAATAATAAACAAGTTTGTCTAGTGTCACTATTGAGTAAGACAATCAAGCAGTAATTAAAGGAAGTTATTAGAAGGCAATAGGAACAGAAAGAGATGTAATACTCACAAATCAACATTGATGCTGTAAAAGAAAGTGGTGTTTTCAGTCCACTGACAGTTTATTGTAAATGCTAGCACAGTCATATCTAAAGTAAAATAATCTGGAGCAATTTATTTTGACTTTTAAAAACTACACTTGTCGAAATTGCTGAAGTGGGGCCTGTTACTGCAATTAGGTATCATGAGGTGAGGGAATTATGATTAGGGAACAGCAAGCCATAGAAAAGCAAGGACAATAGGTAAATACCAAGCTACCATGCTGACAAAAGGCCAGCCAAGTGATAACTGCAGAGCTGCCCTATGAATGCTGTCAAATGCACTTCACATGATGGTAAAACTCACCTGAAGTGCAATAGAGTGTGAAAAACACCTAACAAAGGGACCTCACAAAGCTAGTTAAACTGGCAGTGGAATAATAGATGGAATATGTCAACAAAAGCATATCATGGGCAATATTGCTAGTTGAAAATGAAAAAAACTCCCTAATATTTAGGGATGGAAAGGGCCTTCAAAAATTAACTGAAGTCCTCTTTATCTGCAGGGATGGTCAAAGTGTGACTGGATGTCTAAATGAGAATATAAGCAATATTAAAATTAATTCTACATTGTAGATGTAACATACTTTATTTCACATGCATAAGGTTTCTTAAGGCATAATGTGTGGGTGCATGGGTAGGAGTGCATAAGTACATATATGCACTGACATAAAATATTCACCTATCTACAGAGATGAATTTTTAGAAGCAATAATATTTAATACGATAATCCTGTGATTCAGATGTTCTGTGCAGTCTTATGGTGTCATACCCCTGAAGTGCTAATGCTTCAGCTATTTTGCCTGTACACACATGCTCACAGAAACACGTACAGGCAAATTTCTGATATACATATAAAAATATTTTCCACTTCCACTGTCTTTTATAACATTTTTCCTCCTTATGAACTTCTTACAGAGATGATTAGAAGTAATGAAAGTTATTAGTAGGAATACAAACTGACTAGACAGGGACACCTTGTTTCACAGTGGAGTTGAAGTGTGTGAAAGAGATGTGAAATCAGGGTACAGAGAAAGGCAATCAGGTGGTGTGTTTAAGGAGATGCTTGATGCACCTGAAAAACAGAAATATGACACATACAGAGGTTGTCTTATATTTATCACTGTCAGAGTAAATTTACTACCGTATATAGAACTTACTGCCATATGATAACCACTGAGCCCTAGATTCTCTGGCTGTTAGACAGGTGTATCAATGACAAAAACATTGAACCATCAAGTAAAAAATAAATTAATGGAGACACATCGAGAAAACGAGGCTTAAAATTACAATCCCTGTAGCAGCCAGGCTTTCTGTGGTGTTTTTGGAGTCATTTGAGGCACCTGAAAATACAAGTAAGCATTGGGTTGATGGGTAACTGTGATTTAGCAAGGTAATGCCACAGATCGCAATTTGTTGCATTGCTGTAACTTAAGGTGATCTCAGTAACTTTGATGACTGCATTTCCATTGCTGTTTGATAGCAACAGGACATGTTATGTCCCAAAGAGTGATCCTTCAGCCTCCAGTAAACCTCAAAACCTATTTTTCCATTAAGAATTACAGCTTTTTTTGGTGCCTTAAAGTAGAAGCTGAGCTCTATGTGAGCTAGTGTCTTGCAAGACTGCAGTTAGCAATGATGGAGTAAATTCAGGGTAAGAAGGAATCCCAAGTGCTGTTTGTATTGCCTTAAAACAGAAAATCATTAGTCTGATAAAAGACAAGTGAATATACATTTTGGATTCCTGAAATAAGTATTGAGTTATATGATTTCTTTCAAAGCAGTTTTTATTTTAGCTCATCTCTACTTTAGATCAATTTTAATACTCAAATAGAATCATAGTGAAGTAAAATATTAAGTATAGAATTTTAGACTGAGGCACAAATCTATGAAGGCCATTAAAGTATTTGCTATAATGCTATATCAGGAACAGAATTTTTCCCTAGAAATTTCCCCAAGAGATAAAAAGAAAAATAACGTCTCTATTGTGTGTGTCTATAGTCTTTTGTCATACTAGTTTTGAACACAATTGTTACTAAGTTTACTAAATGCTAAAATGGTAAAACTGGGCATTAGCAAGCAAATGCTCTCCACTTATTTATAACACTTGGGTATGAAATAAATCAAATCTCTTGAAATGTCTAACATGCTCAGGAATGGCAAGCAGCAAAAATGGAGGGAAGTTCTCTGGCCAGAGAAGCCTTTCTAAGGAANCCTTTTCCCTCCATGGTTTGAATAAAAGAGGCTAAGAACAGCTTTATCTGATTCCACCCCCAAATATTTTGAATAAATTGCTAAGAAAGGGAGGCAGAACTGCTTTGCTTNTTTTTTTCTCATTTTGTGTGTTAAAACTGTAATCTGGACAGGCTGCATGAGGGGTGGTTACCTCTGTTCAGCTTGTCAGAATAAGTAACTTGATGTTCCTCTGCCTGGTCAGTATGGAGACTGGCAGTGCCTGCTTCCTCCTGTGTGAACAGTTCTCAGGACCAGGTGTGCCTGGCAGTGACAACTTTCATTATGGTGAAGGAAATGCTTGGGAGAGGGCTGGTGGCTCTGGTCCAGTGGCATGTGTGGTGAGGGTGCTGGCTTTTCTTACCTCTTCCTCTATTGAACTTGCTGGGCTGTTTTCTCTGTAACTGCCTAAAGAAATGAGAGACAGAGCTGGTAAAAATTAATGGCCTAAGAGAGGACAAAGACCTTGCAAATATCTTCATATAACCAAAAACCTGGTGGTTTTGGTTTGGGGATTGGTTTGGGGTTGTATTTTGGTTTCAGTAGACAATAGGCAATCCTCTCAGGGAAAACTGAAATTGGATCTTAAGTTTAGACACTAAAGTCAAACAGCTACACTTCAGAGACACACAAGAAAACAGCTTGCATTTGCTCCCTGCTCATGGGGCTTCTCTTTTTCCTCCTTTTCCCCCTTTTCCCCTTTCCCCCTTTTTTTCCCTCTATTTCCCCTTTCCCCCTNGCTGCTGCCAAGATGAGAGGAGAGCCAGAACCAACCAGAAGAGAAGCTTTGAAGTATATTGGGCATATTTGTTCCTGTTGAGCAGCATGTTCACCTCCTTCCTACATCTCTGCTCAGGGTCCCTTTCCAAAGGTAGCACTGATACTTTTGCATCTGATCCTCTAATGCTAATTCAGAAAAATCTAAAATGATCAAACTATGAAATCATTCTATGAGGCCAAGTTCTTGTAAGCACAAGTGTCAGCATAGACAAGGCTGGAGGCAGGAGTTCCCCATTCCCATCCATTTCCTCCTGGGCACAACAAGCAGGGCTGTTCCTGAGAACAGCTCCTGATTTCAAGAAGTGGAAGAGATCAGATCCTAATAACAACCATGCTGTTCATACACACAATGCTTAGTTTTCTTTCTTAATTGAATCAAAGCCACTTTTGCATAGTGCAGGGTTTCACTGTAAAAGGTTCATGTTGTTCCTGAATTATTTCCCCGTGTGTTCTGTAACAGCTTTGCTGCAATCACTGGAGATTGCCTCAGAGAAGGAGCAGGGTAAGCTCAGTCAGTGTGGTACATAGAAAACAGCACACTGATTCCTCCTTGTTCTTTTCATCTTAAATATTCTGGGCTATAGAAATAAGATCCAAGAACTTCAAAAAGCATTCGTGTAAAACCTTTTGCCAGATAAATTAAATCAGTCACTCTATGGCTGCTCTCTACAGGTGCATGAAAGCATTGGAGTGAGAACCATGTTGATTTTCTTTGTATTTGTTTGAGGACTACTTTATGTTCACTAGGGGATCCTTAACATTGTGTTCTTTCATTTTTCTGCATTTGAATATATATATCTTAATATTGCCTTAGAATTTTGTTCCTAATTCTGAAAATGGGCTAATTGATATGCTACTTGCCATTTTGGTTGCTATTTTCATTGTGAATCAGCAGCAGATATCTATATTTACAGACTGAAAGTGAGTTATAACTCTCTCCATTATTGTAAAATATAGTTTTACCTTCTTTTTTAAAATTTCCTCCCAGCAGCAGTAAGCTCTTTAAAATGGCCCTTCATTTTCACCATTACAATAACACACTGCATGCACTGGAGTTGTTAATCACAGCCTATCATTGAAAATATTATTTGGAAGGTGAGGCAGGTGTTCTGTGTCATGTAGATATTTAGATTTTTTCCCCTCTTATGAGTAAATATTCAGTTTCAGGAAAATGCTCCAAATTGTTAACATCTGGTGTGCCAGCCTCAGAGAGGCTTTAGCAGCCTCTGAGTTCAGCAAGCTGGGTAAGCAGCAGGAGAGATTGCTCTCCCCCTTACTCTTGGATCAGAATCCATTCCTAAGAGAGAGTGGCTTTCTTGCAGCCTGACTTTTGTGTCCATGGAGAGTGGCTCAGAGTGTTTGACCTTTCTTTCAGAAGTGTGCTTACAAGCAAATAAAACAAGGGTCATCTACAATCTTTGCAGATCTGGGGACATTGATTTCTCCTTCAGTGGTTGTCAGCTCTGCTGGGGTTGATGCCTGGGGTTGCTCCCCTCTGGTGTTAGTGTGGGAAGCAGGGGTGACAGAGCCATTTGC